>JAPZPB010000082.1:27039-107098 GCA_037952635.1 Bryoglossum gracile | reverse complement strand
GAGGGGGCAAGGGGGCCCACTTATGATCTTATGACACTCTTTTGCGATTTCTTATATTTTGCGTTGTTTTATTAGGGCTTGACCCTCAATGTCCACTGGAATACATAGCAGTACGGTATTTAAGCACTAGTATTAGCACTAGATAGACCCGCTAGAGCAGCAATGCCCTAGCCGTCCTACTATAGTCTTTGACTTACACAGGACGTTAAAAGGATAAATCAATCAATCAATCAATCAATCAAGTCTAACCTCCCTAACCTCACCCTCCCACTTACACGACTCCTCCCCCCCCTCATCAGCACTCCACGTCTCAACCCCCCTCCAGAATCCCACCCTTCTATAATCTCCCTCTTCCCCGGCCTTCACAATAACCAACCCATCACTAAACCGCGCTCTCGCAGCCAAAATATCTTTTTTGGCCGCGCCTTCTCCCCCCTCAACCCCTCCTTCTGGCCAGCCGAAAAAGCGTTCTGTGCCCGGCTTTCTGGATTCTTCAGTCCTTAATTTCAGGAACAAGAGTTCATCAGGAGCTTCTTGGGTTTGGAGAGCGGGAGTGTCGCGCCAGATTAGGAGAGCGTGGCCGTATTCTTTGTGTGGGGAAGAGGGAGGGAGGTTGATGGTGGACATGATGGCGGATTCTTGTTCGGGTGTGAATATGTCTTTTACGTAGAGTATTATGGTAGAAGGGTTGGTTGGTTCTGGGGCTAAGGGGGCGGAGAGGAGGATGTTAGTTGGTGGGAGGGCGGGGGAAGAGAGGGTGGTTGCTACGTAGGTTAGTGCATTGAATGGGCTGAACTCATTAGTCGTTGCTTGGCCGTCGAAGGGTGTCTGCCCCTGGAGAATGGTCGGATTTGAAGTTTTGGGAGGGGGCGTAGAAGAGGATGCTGGCGAAGGCCAATACATAGATTGGTGTTCGGGGTACCACTGCTCAAAATTTAGGGTGGACTACGCTTATAGCTGGAATATGAAGAGTTCGCGTTGACAAAGATATACAAGTTGTGTAAATGGGGCCAGGGGCAACTTACAAAGGTAGCGGCCAAATCACCCTTATTCGGCGGAAAATACTTCACCCCACCATCAACACTCATCCAGCTCCAAGACGGTACCCCCAAGCTCCTTTCCCTTAAACTCACACTCCTCTCCAGATCACTCACCCTCCACAACAAGTGCTCAAGCAAGTGCTTGCTCCAAAGCCCGTACAAAATCAAGTCCCCGGTCACCTCTTCAACATATTTACAAACACCTGCAAATGCTACCGGCCTGTCCGTCTTCACCGTCAAATTCAATGCACAATACCTCTCAACACTAGACATCCACCTCTCCCCGGCATCACTCTCATTCCAGGATCTCTCGTCAAAAAGATGCAGATCTCCAACCCCAAACCCCCTACTCAAGCCCCTATCATTCTGAATGTCACAGCCAGATTCATCCCGATGTTCCTCCCTACAATCCCAGTAGATGCCTATTGATGTGAAATGCACGATTCTCGGAGACAAAACTCGCTCCTGAAGGACCCAAGCTCTTGTATTAAGTGGTGCATCATTAACAGCTCTCCTATAGCGCTCAGAAATAGCACCATCCTCTACCCCAATAAAAAATCTGTATTCTTTATTTTCACGCACCTGAACAGGGCCCTGACGCAGCGTATTCCTCAGTCGAGAACAGCCACCATCACCATCTTTACTGGCAGTGGCGGCGATAGTGCAGACCGAGTTGCGATATATGTCGCCCATGTACATGGACTCGTGTTTCCAGTCTTCGACCGAGTCTTGGATGATGCACAGGGAGTCGATCCAGATATACTTGTAACCCAGTCTGCGGACGATTGTGATCGCTTCTTGAAATGTTCTGGAGAGTGTGTTGAACGAAATTCCAGTCTTGAATGTGGTTACAAGGGATGTTCTCAGGGAGATGGGACTACTGCCGCCCCAGCAGTGGCTTAGTGTTAGGTAGGGTGGTACAGCAGAGTGGGGAGCGATCTCATAAAGGAATGGGTCCTGAGACTCTGACCCAACATCGATGAGGCGTGAGGGATAGGGAAAGACTGTTTTTCGCTGAGATGTTGGGTTGCAGAGAGTGTGGCTTCTCAGACAGTTTTCGATTCTGGATTTGGTGATGGCGACATTACGGCTTGAGCCTGTGCAGGTACCCCGTAGGAAAGAGCCATCTACTCCGGAACTCAAGTGCAGTTCGGAGCTTTCGGTAGGACTGCCTATAAGATGTGAGCCCAAGTTGGTTCATTCGCATGAGAGGCACCCAGGCGACTTATCTTTCTTCTCCTCCATATACAACCTTAACACAATATCACTCTCCCTCTTGCCCCCCTCATCAACACAAACCCTCAAGCTCGCCCCAACCCCACCACTATACCCCTCAGCCCAGTACACCGTCACACCCACCTTCGTGTTCTCCCAGCTTGCAAATCCCTCATCCCATTCCCTCCCCTCAAAAGCCGTCCCCCAAACCTCACACAAATGGCACCCCTCTGTCCTGTCATAAATTAACCCATACTCCCAATTCAACCCCTCGGCAGCATCACCATCCATTAAATACCCTGCTTTCCTCAGCTGCCTCATTTTCAACCTCTCAACCACCGAAACCTTGGAGGAGGAAGCGAGGGTCTGGAGTTGGATCCAATGACAATGATCAACGAAATGCTGACATGTTTTGCACAGGAGATTTGGGAGTTGGTAACGGAGATTTGGATGACACGGACAGCCGATGATGGCTTGCTCGGCCAAACTTAGAGATAAAGACGGGACGCCGGGGACCCCAGGGGAGTCGGGGGCAGGCGCGGGGGAGGTTGTCTTCTTGATCCATGAGGAGATTTTCGACATTCCCGCTTGCGTTGGTGGTTTAGCCCAGGGTCTGGAGATGTTTTCCTATTTTCAAGGCGAGGTTTCTTCATGTACAGTGCGACGATCAATAGCTGGAAGGCGTTACTTATAGCTGATGCTTCTCACCGCTGCAGGTTTTGATGCTTACGAATTCCAGAGGTAAGTGAGTGCTTATCTAATCCACTGTTTTTCTGGTGCAACTCCACCAGCTGCGAAAGTTCTTGGGTTTGCTTGGCTTCGAATTCGGGTGAGCTTTACATATTGGAATCATTGGTATGATACAGCTCGGTAATCAAGAGAACTGACTGTATTCCATTAAGTAGATCATATTCTGTTAATGTTCAGTACATACATTACAAGTACTGTACATACTTTCCCTGCTATTTCCCTAATCCATGAAATGAGCTTACTCGTACAAAAAGCAGGCAACGGCTGGTAAGCCTCATTTGCACACTCTTGAGATATTACTTTCATCTTAACACACTCTTCACACTTCTCCACCCACCTCAAAAAAATCCTTATCCCCCACCCATCCATCCCCTCCTTGGTCTCAAGAGCAAGGCGGCTTCAGAGAATCATAAGAAAGTGTTAAGATAAACATCCTGCGTAAAAGCCGATCTTGGTTATTGAGCAAGAAAATAACTTAGAAAAAATGCCACAGAAAAATGAGATGTTGGACAAGTTATACCCTAGTTCTCAATACATCTCCGGCAAATTCGCGCCCTTCACTTCTGTATATTTCGGCACCCCGCTGACATCCTTCCGCTCAAAGTCTGCCCCATAGGTATCTCTGACGCCTTGCTGACTCTCAGCTGGAAGTTCAGCTTTGTGGAACCTCTGCGTGTCCAATATATCCATCTCCGGACCCTGTACTCTTTTATCCACTTTCTTACGTCTGAGTACCAGGAACAGAACAGCCGCGAGAATCAGTAACACCCCACCACCAACTCCTACTCCAACCCCAATCTTTGTTCCGATATTGTTCTTTCCGCGGCTTTTCTGTGGGACTAAAGTCGGCGAGGGTACCACGCTAGTTGAAGTGCTGCTCGATACCGTGGTTGATGAAAAAGTAGGAGTTGAAGTCGGACTTGTATTTGCAGCACGCGATGTGGCTCCAATGACAGTGATTGTACTCGCGCCCTCCAGGGCGAAAAGATTGGTATTTGTTGCATTGCAACAACTACTTGGATTGTATCCATCGATTTCACAGCAGAACTCGGCACCTGGGCAGGCAACGACTGGATCCCAGGCGCTGGGGAAAACTGTTCCTTTCAATCAGCATCTGCTCCTGCCCCGTAGGCTGCAGGACAGTGTCGCTTACCGGATTTGCAAGTTGTTCCACATTCTGCACTGTTCCCTTTGGTCGAAAATCAGTCGGTCTGGATCTCTACAATAGTAATGGAAGATGTCTCTTACAACTTGAATCGGTACAGCTTCCTCGAATGTACGCCAACGGGTACGCCATCTGGTCATCAGGCCATCGACAAAGATTATTAGACATGCAGGTATGGCCCTGTCCACAACATATACTTTGGCCCTGTGAAGGAAAACATGGCGAGTCAAACTCGGCGAACGTCCCATCGGGATAGTAGCAGGACGGTGATGTTGAGAGGGCGAGTGAGCCCAGGAAAGCTACGGCTATGAAAATTGTTTGGTACATCTTGACTGTAGAATCGTGTGATTGAGAGAACAGTACGAAGGAAAGAAGAAAGTGATAGAAAGGAGACGTAGAGTCATATTTCTTGTGACGAGAAACCCAGGCCTTTCTGGACGCCAATAGCTCAAGCCACTTGAAGCCTCCTTTTCAGCTCCGACTTCGATAACCGAGCTAGCGCCAATTAAACTTGAAGGTAAGTACCAGGGGCTTAATATGAAAGATATGATAGGATATGATGCAGTACATCATCGGGCAGGACGTCAGCCCCTTGTCACGAGCTTTTTCTCCTATGTATTGGTTACGTGGTTAAGGTAATGGGCGCCCGTAGGTACACAGTGGGATCAGGTTCTTGCTACTTAAGACCGCTTCCCCTCCAACAATACAAGGCCTTTTGCAACCTCAATCGTAAATATCGTAACACGTCTTTTACCTCGAAGGTGTGATACCCAATAGTATAAAGTATACGAAGTATATCTTATGTAGCCGTAGCCCTGGCCTTGTGGCAAATGCAAAAGGTCGTGCACGCTAAAAAATACAAGCGAGGTGGCTTTCTACGCTAAGGGGACCACATAGACTTTATACTTCGTACTATTTATACTATTTCAAATTGCTTTAACTAATATAGAGACTTGTATAATACCTAGGCTTATATGTAGTAGGTCTTTAGGGCATGGTTGAAGAGGGTGAAAGGGTCACCTGATAAGCTATAGTAACTAGACTATAAACTGAGAGTTAACATGACTAATAGTATAATTAATACCTTGACCCAATTTGAGAAGAAGCAGGTTGAAGAATAGTGATTTAACAGCTGCACCGGCATTTGCAAAACCGGAAGTTGCCAGCCGATAAGCGATGTCCCAGACCCGCTAACCATGCCAAGGTTGACAGTACTGGCACTTGCGCATTGCCATTAGCACAAATGCGAACTAACCGGCTTGGCACCTCGGCATATTATTACAGTAGTATCAGCTTGCCAGCTTCTGGTTTTGCAAATGAGGATTCGTCTAACGGGAGAAAAATGTCGGCGGTTACGAATATCAGAGAGTTAGGGGAGAGAGAGTCCTAGTCTTGAATATCAAGAAATGAACAAGTAGAAAAACAGGGCCGGTGACGGTTTTAAATTCTCAACTTCCCGATTTCGGGTACCGTAGTAATAATATTTTAGGGGCGCAATCCCGCAGGTCATGTTACTTGCTTACTACACCTTATCCACATTGTTCATAATTTTACCACAGTTCAGCCGAAGTTTTTTGATAAATACTCAAAAAAGAAAAAAGGAAGAAAAAAAGGGCCTAACTGGGGATTGAACCCAGGACCTCATACATGTGAGCAACACCCAAAGCATCTATATCTTGTTAGCCGAATATCCGACAAAGGTCGTATGGGGATAAGACTTACGAATTCTACCACTGAACTATCAGGCCGTTGGACACCGAGGCCTTATTTAATTTAATATACCAAAAGATTTGTGACAGGTTCTTCGCTTACAAGCCTAGCACCCGTCCTGTTCACCAGCTTCTTTGAAATCTGATGCTGGTCAATTGGGTTTCTAGTGAGATACGGTTGAGATGCAATGCTCAATTCTAAGCGAACTTGATTGATTAATTAAAACTATTAGATGCAGGAATACCTCTACAAGGGAGTTTCCGCTAGGCATCGTTGCAATTTATATGTAAATAATAGCCATCTGCCCCACGAATGCGCTGCGAAACCACCTTGTCCAACTAAGCGATATACCATTTCCTGGGAACAATTCGCGCAAAAAGACATGCTAAGCAACATTCCAGAAGCACCAGACAGATAGGGTTGGAATACAGCCAATTTAGAAGCAAAACGAGGCTTCATCCCCATGACACGAGTACAAGTGCATCCAACTCATGACTTAGCTACTTACTCATTCCGACTACTGCAACAAACTCAAGACTCGTACTTCGCTTCCCCCATGTCCTCCTTCAACGTCAGGCGGGCTCCAGAGCTTTATTTAGTCTGAAAACGCACTGCTTGCATTGCCGTCTACAACAGACCTTAAACAAGCTGAGATCTCCCCTCCTGGGAGTGAAGCAAGTTCCAAGCGCGACAAAAAATGTAAACTATATGTAACGGCGACTTAGTTAACTGTCTTGGTGGAGAAATCAGTCACTCTCATTCTACAGCTTGAAGCACTGCACGATGCGCTTCCCTAAAGATGAAGCTTGCACGGCGGTTTTCGTTTTGCCCGAAATTTTGGCACGGGGACAAGCTTGGCGAGGCACCATGATCCAACTTTCCCTATCAGAATAGCAAGACATCCACACCAGAGCAAGATTTTGCTGCATTGAGTTCCTTGCAAAAGAAAACAAAGCAAAATTTACGAATGCATGCAACTCGCAAATAATTACACACCGAAGCAATATTCTTTCAAGTTTTCTTTTTAAAGAGAGGTATAATCGAAATTCTTAGTAAACTTTAATTAATTAATTGTGTTAGTATTAAATCTACTACCTTAAACTGAGTAGTGTAATGGCATATGTAAAGAGATAGAATTCGCTGTTTATAGTAGCAGGATTTGTGGCTTAAATGCTTTGATTAGGGAATTCCAGCCTTATTAAATTGTCTGCATTCTACAGTAACCGTACTCGAAATATTAAGGTCCTGAACCTGATTTACAGCCATCATATAAATATTTGGCAAAGGCAATAAGACTAAGAATTTTGCAGCGAAATCAAATAACTGTAAACCTTTCCTATATAGTAAAAGTTTAAAAATCAGAATCAAAATATTTTTTAATAAAAGCTAACTCTTAAAATTTACCTCAACCCGGGCACATAATCATCACCAGGCAAATCATCATCTGGTGCCATAGTCGGTGGATAAATCGCCCTCGGCGGCCACTTCTCCTCCACATACTCAACCTCCCACTCCCAAACCCCGCTTCCCACTTGTTTCTTCCCACCCAAAACCTCAACATGTGCTCTCGTGTTCGGCGGCACCTCGACTTTCAACCAAAATCTCTTCCCTTCCCCTCTCTCCTTAACTTCCCATCTAACACCACACTTTCCATACGCATTCTTAAAGCCACCTTCCGCCCACCTCAATCCACCGCCTGGCTTAGGTGCGATCTTGAAGGTTTTCCATCCAGGGTCAATGGCTTCAAGACCAAGGACAGAGTTGTAGAGCCAGCCGGCGACGGCGCCGAGGGCGTAGTGGTTGAAACTTGTCATGCCGCCGGGATTGACTTGGCCGTTTGGGAGCATGCTGTCCCATCTCTCCCAGACCGTGGTTGCACCCATGGTCACTGGATACAACCAACTTGGGCATTTACGTTCCATTAGCATCCGATACGCCAGATCACTTCTTCCGATTTTGGTCAGAGCGTGCGAGATGAAAGGTGTTCCGGCAAATCCTGTTGCTATCTTGAATCTGCTGTTTGCGAGAACGATGTGAGCTAGTCTTTCACCTGCCCGCTTCTCCTGTTCGGGTGTTGGGAAGAGTGAGAATGAAATAGCGAGAGCGAAAGCTGTTTGTGTGTCTGCAGCGAGAAGACCGGCTGGAGTGATATATTCATATGCGAATGTCTCCCTTGCTTTCCTCTCTTCGTACCTGTACTTCTTCTCCTCCTCCTTCTTCCCTAGCACCACACTGGCGTTACCCATCAGCTCTATAATGTGTACCAGGAAAGAGTCTGCTACAAGTGTCGGATCTGTAGTCGCACCTCCTGGGTCCTCAGGCGGTGCAGCTGGATCTAACCAGTCGCCCAACTTCCATCCGGCAATGTAGTTCCAAAGGCCGTTTTCTCGGCGTGGGATGGTATCGAGCCAAGTAACCATACTCTCCCACTGCCTCTCTAGAACGCTTGTGTCACCAGTTGTAAGATAAATGTTCCACGGTAGCATGATGGCTACATCCCCCCACACAGCATGAGAGTCTTCATCGAAACCCGGAATAACGTTCGGTACCACGAGGGGTACGATGCCTTTCGCGACTTTTTGCTCTAGAGCTACGTCCCTGAGATAGGAAGAGAGAATGCCAGCGGTATCATAAAGGAAATTGGCCGTTGGGGCGAACATGTTGATATCTCCTGTCCAGCCGAGGCGCTCATCCCTTTGAGGACAATCGGTTGGGATGGAGAGGAAGTTGCCCCTCATACTCCATGTGATATTTTCATGAAGTTTGTTTACCATGTTACTGTTACAAGCAAAAGTCCCCGTTTTCTGCATGTCGGTGTGCACTATGATACCCGTGATCGAAGAAACGTCGGGCTTGTGATGCGAAGGCCAGCCTTCAACTTGCACATAGCGAAAACCGTGGAATGTGAATTTTGGCTCCCAAATCTCATCCCTCCCGCCTTTCAAGATGACTCTGTCGAGAGCCTTTGCTGCTCGAAGGGTCCGAGTCACAATCTCGCCATCTTGCAACACTTCGACGTATTGCAGTCGTATTTCTTGTCCCGCCTTTCCAGAGACTTTGATCCTTACCCAGCCGACGAAGTTTTGCCCCATATCCACAATCGTCTTCCCGCTAGGACTTGTAAGAATTTGTTTTGGGACGAGTTCTTGTGTAACGCGAACTGGAGGGCCATCAGGCGAGACAAGATTGTCTCGGATCTCTCTGACCTCTACTTTGTTATGAGCCCTGGCAGGAGAAGCTAGAAGTGCTTGCCTAGCATCGCAAGCTTCTCCGTCGTAGATTTGCGACGAGAGGATGGGACTGTACCCCCAAGTCCAGCTCGCATCTGAATATATTGAACGCTGTGAATAATCGCTAAACTGAATGACCAGCTTTGCGATGACACCGAGGGATTTCCCATAGATATCGGAATGCCCATCTCCCCATCCCAAGCGCCCACAATACCAACCCTCTCCGACTTCCACATCTAGAGATTGTTGGCCAGATTTGAGTAAATGCCTGACATCGAATGTCTGGTAAGTTAATCGATGTGAGTAGCTCGTCCATCCTGGAGCTAGGACATGATCCCCAATTCTCTGCCCGTTCAGATGAGCTTCATAAACTCCATGAGATGTGATGTAGAGTCTAGCTTCCGTGACGTGAGCTTTGTTGCAATCTCCCGCCTCATTCGATTTTTCCTTTTCAATTTCAAATTCTTTGTGAAAAATCACAGGACGGTGTGGAGCTCCAGCGGGGTACGGAGTCCCAGGTTCAATGAGGTAACTTGAACCCCAATCTTGTTGATTCAACAAGCCCGTTTCCACCAGCGTAGTCTTCGACCAAGCGGACCATTTGTCACCAGCATGGACTCGGACTCGAACTTCCGCTCTTTCGGAGTAGTTCAAGGGTGCAGAAGGCCAAGGGATGAGGACGTTGGAGCTGGAGGATCTAGTGAATATATCTGGTGATTTCTGGGACTTTGGGAGCAGGATTGAGAGCTCGTAGGCGGTTTGAGACCATTCATTCTCTCCCTCCTCACTCTCAAAGCTCCATGAAATTCTCGGTTTGCACTCCCCGATTCCCAGGGTCCCTTCCTCGTGGTGCTCGAAACGCACTCTCGTGACTTTGACCATTTTCTGGCCTGAAAAGCTTACTCGCCTTTACTCGGCATTTAAGGTAATGCCTTGAGAAAATACCCAAGGTAGTTTGCTTGAGAATATTCAGGGATCTGGAGAGATATGAAGTTGGACGAGATGAAGAGGAGTGTACTCACGAGGCGGACGGCAGGTGACGTTGAAAGTTGTGGGGATGAAACTCGGGCTCGGGTCAGCTCGGTGGTCGGGTTGTTTTCCGGGCGAATGAAGGGGAACCGAAAGAGATGTACGGAGCTACTCATAACTCTCTACTTTCTCCGAACGACACAGTAAAAGCCATGAAGGGATTCAGTAACTTTGTTTAATCTAGAGATTTGATGCAAGCTACAATGTTGAGACTCGTTGGTTTGGCAAAAAGTCGAAGCCTGGCAAAAAAAAAATACTAGCGAGCTCTGTTTCTGCTTTAATTCCAGCGGCTACTATTCTACTGGTAACTATGGAACTAGGCCTGATGATTAACTTGGTACCCTCGGCCTAACTCATTGCTGATGGAGCCCCAGTCACAACTGCCCCAAATCAGGCTCAGAAGGAAGGCGGTGGCTGGGATTGCATGTTAGTGGTGTTAGGTGGAGATTGGGGTGTTGTTAATGGGATTGGTGACGTGACGAACGTAGATTTGACTATGAATGGTAGCGATTGTATTGAATGATGATTGCAATGTTGGAGATTTGCCTGTTCGAACTGTTATGGTGTGCTCAGAATGGGTTTGAGGAGAATATGTTGTAGGTTAGAATGTTGGATAGAATGGGCTTGATCAGAAAGAAGGACTGGAGAGAATTAGTATGAAGATAGAACAGGATTTTTCCTCTGAGTCTTGAAGATCTGATTGTAGCTGTGGGCCGTTGGCTAAGAAGACACTTTCCTTGGCAGCAGCAACTTGGGCTTCGGAGGCCTCTAACATCCCCCTTGTGAGACTGGCAGGCTGGGTACCCTAAGATACCTCTGAACTTCTTCAAAGCCTATTTAACTCGTAAGGAGCAGAGAGCCTGCAAGTCGCAAGATCCCATGGTGCTGACTCGTGCTTGTGTGTCGTGGTGTATGGGGAATATTCTGCCCTTGACATCAACAGCACATTTCGGCAAAGGTTGGACCTCGACACAAAACGCTGAGCAACCCATACAGAATAAGGAACAAGTTTAATTCGTTTTGCCGGACACAGAGCGCGGAGAAGATCACTAGAAGTTTTGACTTTGTGATACATAATCCAGATACGTAATTCGGTGAGTTATTCAGTTGTGCTAAGCGCACCGCCTGTCGACACTAAGCAAAGACCTCGAAGGGAAAACCCCAAGAGCTGTCATTGAATTATTTGAGCCAGCCTCACCACACTCGACCCGTCGACATACCATATCATATCACTACTCTCCACACCATGTGACACAGCCAAAAGCCGAAGTCGCCTCCGTTTCCAACCACCCCCATCAACTGTCGCGGTTCTCACTCCCTCGATATGCAACAGGATAGAAAATGCTGAGAAGCCGCCACGACTACAGTACCCTCATCGTGCTTCATGGAAAGATACAGCCATATCTGTAAAGAGACTCAAAACTCCAGAAACGAAAACTGGAAATGATATCGCGACACCGGGAAAAGCTCAAGAGAGATTAGAACACAGAGATATTATGATTATTACCCCCCCCGCATCTCCTCCACTGTTCTATCTCCTTCTCAATCCCATCCTACAACCTGTATGCTCATCATGCTTTTGCAAAATCAGCAAACACGAACACGGAAAACATGCACCACCCATGCATCCTATTGCCTTTTCATCCCTCGCACACGCCTTCCAACCCCCAAAGCCGAACAGAAAACAAGTTTATACAGGAAGAAATGAGGAAAGAAAAGAGCGCCATTCGGAAATGCCGTTCGCATGAATGGCTTATTCGAAGGCTGGCTTCCGTACCAGATATCCCCCACTAATACCAATGATTTCCCCTTTCCACCATCCAACAGCAAGCGCAACAGCAAGGACAAAATAAAATGAAAGGTTTACATATGATTCGTAGAACGGTGTGAGAGATGAGGTTGGATTTAGTCATCCAGCCCAAACATCCTCCTCAACTTCCCAAATTTCTTCTTCTTTCCCCCCTTACCCCCCTCCCCAACCGCACTCAAATCAACACCACTCAAATCAACACCACTCAAACCCGTAGCAGTGAATCTTCTCGTCCCCAGATCCGGCCTGTCACCATTCACCGCGCTCGTCATTTCATTCTCCACCCCATTAGCCGTATACGGCCTTTCTTCGTCCACTGCGCTGATTCGAGGAGCAGGTAGTGGCCAGACACCACTGCTTTCTCTGCTTATTGTATTGCGTTTTTGGAGTTTAGGCGACCCAGCATAGTTTCGTTCAGTGCGCAAGGCAGCGAGATCTGATTTACTGCGTTCCAAAGGTGTGTCGCGACGAGCTGGAGATTCAGCGTCTGATTTTCGGACTTTGGAATTTGGGTCTGGTTTCTTTCTCCGGAGGATTGACATGAAGCTCCCGCGACGGGAGTGTGCTGGACGAGAGGGAGTGTTTGCTGTGGTTGGAGAGCCGATTGCTTCGCGGCCTGAGCCTGAACGGCGGAGGGAACCAGAGGCGAGGGTTGTGCTTTGGGCTGTGGTTAAGATGCTATTGCCATTGGGGCGTTTCTTGCCGATTCTGAGGCCGGGAGACTTGGGTTTCTCGTCGTCGGAGTCGGGGAGGTCAGACGAATCGCCGTCATCGCCTCGCTTGGAGGCACGAACAGAAGAGGTATTACCGGGTATGGTTCGGGGAAGAGCTGTTGAACGGGGTGCGGGCTCATCCTCATCACTGGAGTCGATGAAGCGGCTGCGGAAGGCGGGGCGGCTGTCTTCCTCGTCGCTCGAGTCTGCAAACCGGCTGAGGCGTTGACGGGGTTTCTTCTGTTTTGCTGGCTTTGTGGAGCCAGAGCGGCCGAATCCAGAGGACTTCCCATCACGAAGTGAAGGTGTGGCGTCGTATGAGCTGCGCATTGAGCCTCGCACATGGCTCGCATTTACAGGGGGTGGCACCTCACTGCTGCTGAAAGGACGGCGGAAGGCAGATCCGTTGGGAGATAAGGATCGCAGGCTGAACCTGCTGGAGCGAAAAGGTGATTCTCCCCGACCCAAACTTTGTTGCTCACCTGAGTTCCGCATTGAACTTCTGAAGTTCCCTCCTTTCGTTGGCTTTGCTCGCTTGAAACTGCTGTCACTGTCTCCCGAACCCTTCCTCCTAAGAGTAGGAGGTGGTGCCATATCCCTTCGAGCAGCTGGAGCGTGTGCTGCACTGGCTGCTGACAAAGCCCTGGCATGCATTTTCACAGCAGCGGGATCTGCCTTGATATCTGGTGGGGGATATGACATGGGTCGATGCTTCTTTTGCAACGATCCTCTAGGTTCTGCTTGCTGAGACTCTCTTAGAGACCCCCTCATTGAACCAGGCCCTCTCATGGATTTCCGAATTTGAGTCTCCCCTGCTGCGGCCGGAGGTGCCTCGCGCATCGAAAATTTCATTGAACCGTGACCGTTGACCCCAGCTCTTGTGCCAGGCTGGAGCATGTATTTCCTCTCATTATCGACAGCTGGTAGTGCACGCTCGGGTCTTGTCTTTAGAATAGAAACAGGTTGGACAGTGGCCATCTTTTTCTTCTTTGGCATAGGTATAGGAGTTGGTTTGACCCCAACCTCAGTGTCGGAACCTGAGCCGTCGCCATCTTCTAGGGCCTCCAATTCCATCTGCCGTTTCTTGTCTGCGGAAAGACCACTCCAGTATGCTTGTGCCTTCTCCCATCCTTGATCGGCATCCGGCTCGCTGTCTCGTCTAAACAGTTGGCTCTTTCGGTAAGCTCTTTCCTTGACGGTTCTCGAGGTTGGGCTATCAGGAGGAGTGGTGATTGCGAGGCTAGCAATCTGAGTATTAATTACTGGACTGTCAACAACAGCATCCAAAGACATGAAGACTTCCTCAGTATCTGAAAGATCTTCGGCCGCATCACTGTATATGCTGGCATCGGATTCTTCAGTCTCTTCCATTATGATAGAATCGCGATGCGCATTCTGAGCTGCAACCTCGCCTAGCACTGGTGACCCAGCACGCGGAGTTTCTGGGGACGGCTCAGCAATTTCAAGGTCTGCTAGTGTTGGCTCTGTGGGATGATGTTCCACAATGGTTGGCGCTGGTTCATCGTTGACTTGACTACCAGAGTCAGAGTTGGAGTTCTCCCATGAACCTGGCATGTCCGGCCATGCTCTTCGCTGATCAGTCTTCTCCAAAGTTGGTGTCGCTTCGAGAACCGTAATTTCTGGAACATTTCCATTCCCATTTCTCTTGGCTGCCGGAAGCTCTTCCTGCTCTTGGATTGAACTTTCAAGTGCCCGATATGTCTCTACCTGGCCGTCTCCAGGATCACGCTTGACACCACCTACACTTGAAACACTAATATCGGTCTTGACATTGTCCATGCTGTACGAGCTAGAGTCGCTATCTGAAAGATTCCCACTGCCTTCTTTCGAAGTAACCTGAGGAGGTAAGGGTTCGCGTGATTTCGAAATGTTGGCAGCATTCTTCGTTGCAGCGTCTTGAGATATGACTAACCCTACGATATGATCGTTGGACTGACCAAGTGGATACTCGATAGTCTCCCCAGTCGGTGATGTGAAGATGGGAGAGGTAGGTGCAGCGGGCTTCTGTTGGACAGGCTCTGCGGGCTTCACCAGCGGACGCTCCTCCAGATCTCGGTTTGGCTTCTTTTCCCGGATGCTTCCAAACGAGGGCAGCACAGGTCTTGGCGTCATCACTTCATCCTCCTCCACCGCAACTGGCTCCTTCTTCTTCCCTCTCCCGATGCTGAACCATGGCCGTTTCGACGAAGGGCTCTGAGCAATTAGTGAGTCTGTAGGTGTGGCTGCTTGTCCAACAACAACATTAGTCTCATCAAAACTGACTCGATTTGCCTTCTTTCTGGGCACAGAAAGATCATCCGAGTTGATGGTAGAACCATTAGATGCCTCACTGAGATTTTGACTGTAGATATCAGGGGATGGACCTCGGGGTGAGTTATGCTTCATAGCAGACTTCCGGGGAGATATAGATCTTGCAGGAGGTTGGTGTCTGACAACCAAATTATCTGAAGTCTGTGCAAAATGTGCGATCCGCGCAGGACTAACTGACGAAACTCTGCCTCCCTTTATGCTATCCCTTGTAATGAGACTAGGTCCGTCACTGATGACTGGTGGTGATTCCTTACGACTCATGGGGGGCTGACAAATTGATCCCCCTTGTTGTCGCTCTTGTGCAAAGGCAGCAGATGCCGAAGCTTGACCTCTACCATGACCTCTCCCAGCTACTGAACGAGGTACAGGGGGGGAAGTAGATCGTACCGCTGGGCTTGTATCCACGTGCACCTCCGGCCGTTGTGGGGTATCATCCTCCTGCTCCTCCCGTTCTCTATCTTCCCTAACAATTGATGGCTTCTTTGCCAAAAAGGCCCCTCCCTTTGTATTGAACTGCGCAGGCCGCATACCAAAATCACTGTCATTATCCGAAGAATTCGGTACATAGGAAGCCTGATCGCTATCCGATGAATCCGTAACCACTACCTTCTTCTTTCTCTTCTTCTTGGGCGCAGCACCTACAGGCTGCTCTGTTGCAATTGTAATCGGTGCATTCAATGGCTCAGCAGCTGGCTGAACGGGTTGCACTGTAGGTTGCTGGACTGGCTTCGCTCTCTGGGCCGCCTCTGCCTCCATGGCATCAATCGCTGTCCCTTTGGGCCTTCCACTCATAGAGCCCTGGGCCAAATGTGTCCCGGTGGCCTGATTTGGCGCAATTCTTTTCTTCTTCTTGACTGGTTGGTTGAAAGCATTCTGCATCCTCTGCTCAATAGCATAGATCTCTGCTGCTGGTAGAAAACTGCGAGTGTTTGGATCATAGATCAGATTCTGGTTAGTAGGAGAGGTAATTCGTGGTGGCGCCCTTAAAGGTGCAGGAGATGTTAGCCGTCTCTGATTCATAGGTGATCCCGGCCTTGAACCTGTAGGCAAAGAAAAATTAACGGACCCTATACGTGCTGGGCGCTCTAACCCCGTTAGCTCTTGCACGCTGGACAAGTTTGATATCCTCTGGTTTCCACGGCTAGGTTGCATCGCTGTAGGTCCTAAGCTGGATCCCCTTCCGTTGGCCTTCGGTGGGGGAGGAGAGGCTACGCGCATCTGCTCCAGACTCGCAGCCCTCCTATGGGATTTTGGAGGTAGAGCTGGTATATTATTTGGGATCGCGGGCACTGGAGGAGCATCTGCGGCACTTGGAACCGGTTGTGAAGGTCGATTTGGGGATGGTTCTCTGAATGTCCTTTCCGACATCGATCCAGAGCTCAATCTGCGTTCCAGTGTCGAGGCCCCTCTAGATGATCCAGCAACAGAACTTCCCATGGAGGAGGTGGAACCACTTCTACGCATAGTCCGTTTTGTCTGAACATCTGCCACCAAAGTCGGAGATGTTGGCAGAGACCTTAACGCAGCAGCCGCTGCAGCGGAGGATAAGGAAGCATTCGAAGGCTGGTTCTTCAGGAAAGCCTGGGCGGCGGCGGACGTCGCGGAAGGATTTGCATTGGTTCCAGTCAAAAGCTATGGGTAAACGTGTCAGTACATATGCCGATCTAGAACAGTGGGCGTTGATTGCATGGGCCCAATTTCTGGCAGAGCAAATGCGATCAAGTTGTCACGACGTTGAAACGCCGGTTAGTAGGAGAATGATGAAAAGAAACAGCGCAAGATCAGCGCATACCGAGTTCGAAGTAGCTCTTCTCCTTCTATTCCCAAACATTTCTTCGACTCACAGGCTGTGCGCCTTTCAACCTCTGCCAACCAGGGGCTAAGTGAGGATACTATCGCATGGAAAAAATAAAGTTGAGGTTGTTTCGATTTCGTCTAAGCTGAGCTCTCGTCGGTCTGCTGGGTATGACGATGGGCTGGTTGTGATATGAGGCGCTTATTGGTGCTGTAGGCGAGTTTGGCTGTCTGGGGGCGTGCGGGAAGATTATGCAGTTGAGTATGCGCCTTTGAAAGTCGATGGGATGATGATCAACGGGATATGGCTGTTGAGTTGATAGTTTTACTCTGAGTGGGTTTTGATACAGGAATGTTGTACTGTACAGTCAACAACAGTACTGTACCTATAGTCTGAGTGTCTAGTCACAGAACGGAGCTTTGAATCACATCCAGGTATCGATAGCCAGCTGAAGAGCACGACTCAGAGAGACTTTCTAAGCGGGGCTTGGATATCTAAACTGTAAATGGTTCTAGAGCACATTCTCCAAGCTGCCACTGGCTGGCTGCATTGCTTGCAGGTGTCGCCGCGTCGTCACTTGAAACCAGGATGAATGGTTCGTTTTCTATCTGAGGGGAAACAACAACATAGGAAGATCTGAATGAGGATTGGGGGACCAAAGTCAAATCATATTTGACAGCTCATCATAACCCGAAACAGATGATTGCAGGCATTTGAAAAACTTCTATCTAAAGTCAAATAGTGAGTGAGTTTATTGGGCCGTAGTGAAGTTTTTACCGCGGTCGGTTGTTGATACTAACTCAAATCCAACCCCAAGCCACCAAAAGATGATGACGTAGTGCTAAAGACAGCAATTTCGCAACACGAGAGTTGGATGAAATAATTAAACTTTCCTAAGCGCATTTAAAAATATATATATATAGCAACGTTTACTAATTTTCTTAAGAACCTTTAGTTTTATAAGTCTATCGCAGCTTTCCCAGTACTGTTTTTCAATATAACCCTTTTACCTTACAAAGTTAAACCACTAGTAAGTTCTTATGGTTTTTCATTCTAAGACAAGAGCAATTTGAATTTTAGTAGATGGGCCATATTTTTACACTAAACCTCGACACAGCGACTGTGATCCATGATGCCAACTGCATTTGTAGAACCTATCTCGCTGTGGAGACCCTGCCGAAATCTCGACTCCAGATGGTTCTCAGCTATTCTCTATTTTACAGCCAACAAGCTCCTCTTCCCAATTCTATTTGATTTCCTTCTATTTCCTCGAATTCCCTCAGTCGACGGTGTCTTTCAGAGGGGCTTTGCTGTTACTCGTTACCTCGGATCTTGAACTGCCGGACTCAAACCACCATTCTCCTGCCGACCCACCATCCACTTGAACCCAAACAAGTGCTCACATCAAGACACTGAGGAGTCAGCTATCAGCCGCCTTCGTATCAGCTACCATCGACCTCCGCAAGCTCAAAATTATGATTTATAACATGCCTTGAATGTCTAAAATTACCATTGCTATCCTCTCAATCCGAATAGTTACTACTAACCCCATCAATTGATCTCCAGAAGCATGTCTCAATTAGATCCTCTCCCTCTCCCACCAACAATCACCGAATCCTACGTCTCCTCCCACGACCTCACCTACCACGTTCTCAGCGCTGGACAACGGAAGAAACCTCTCGTCGTCTGCCTCCATGGCTTCCCAGAGCTCGCATACTCATGGCGAAAGGTTATGCCAGCTATTGCAGATGAGGGGTATCATGTGGTAGCATACGACCAGAGAGGATACGGACGAACAACCGGCTGGGATAACGGCGATTTCTCCTCGGTCGACCTGAGTAACTTCACATTCACAAGACTAGTGTGCGATGCTATCATACTAGTAAATGCACTGGGTTACACAGAAGTCGCATGCGTGATAGGCCACGACTTGGGTGCTGTTGCTGCCAGCATGTGCGCCTTGATGCGACCGGACATCTTCAAATCGTATGCGCAAGACTGATCCCGGCTTTCAACATGTTAACACGCTGGCAGAGTAGTATTAATGTCGAATCCATTTAAAGGCTCGCCTTCTCTTCCATTCAACTCAGTCGCAAGCCGACCGGCAGCCGATCTCCCAAGACAAGATGTACACAAAGAGCTAGCAGAGCTCCCCGAGCCAAGGAAACACTACCGGTGGTATTACTCGACAAAAGCTGCGGCTAGTGAGATGGATAATCCCAAAGAGGAGCTGCATAGTTTCCTTCGAGGATACTTCTATCTGAAGTCCGCGGACTGGAAAGGGAACGAACCCCGCCCACTAAAGGCCTGGGAAGGCAGCGAGCTCGCAAAGCTCCCCTACTACTACGTTATGCCGGCCAAGTCCACCATGCGAGAAGCCGTTTCTCTCTCCATGAAAGACGAAGATGCTGCCACGGTCTCAAAGTCCAGTTCCCGCTGGCTCCCCGACTCGGACCTCGCAGTCTACGTCCAAGAATATGGACGGAATGGCTTCCAGGGCGGACTAAACTGGTACCGCGTCTCCACCGACCCCAGAAACATGAGAGATGTAGAGCTATTCGCTGGCAGGAAAATCGATGTCCCTTCGCTTTTTATAAGCGGAGAGAGAGATTGGGGGACTTATCAGGAGCCGGGGGTGATCGAGAAGATGAGTGAGCAGTGTTCGAAATTCAAGGGCGCTGAATTTGTTGATGGCGCTGGGCACTGGGTGCAGCAAGAACAACCTGAGAAGGTTATTGAACTTTTGTCGAAGTTTTTACGGGATATCAAGGTGGATGCCGTATGTCATTGAGAATTGAAATCTGTTCAAGCATCGCCAATCGCGATTCCTTTGCATGCCAAGTCTACCTTCGTGTGCCAGTGAACCATAAACTTGGCATCCCTTGATTACGTCGTATGCTTCTTTTTAAGCTTCTCCTTTTTTCGCCATAGTCATCTGATATTCAAACATCAACTCATAACTTCCTCAAACTCAACCTTCGGCATCAACTGTCAGCCGGCCAGGTGAAACGCTTGCCTCCAACCCAGCAGCAGCAGTTCATCCGGAGCATCCTTCTTCCACCCATCCACACTCAAATCATATCTCAATCCATCTGATTTGATGCCCTCCCCAGTCTCATCGTCCTGTCGCCACCCCGGCAACAATGCAAATAAGGTTAAGTAATGTACGAAGGCACAGCACGGTACTGTATCAGTCTCAAGCCCACCGATCCCCTCCCCAGCCATCCATCCGTGCGCCCTGTTCGGGATTTATCTCCTCCCAGCCAATTGGGAGGAGAAGCTGTCAACATCCCATCACCCCAGATATTGCGGGACAAGGCAAGACGCCATCCGAAGCTGGGCTGGTACTGTATCAGATGGAAGGTGGGTGCATCAGATAACTGCCATCGCCAATGAGCTTTTCCTATTCCGTTGTCATTCTCAAATCAAACCAGCTATCACCCATTCTCAAGGTGAGGAAACGCTTCATGCGTTTCTTCTCCGTGCTCTGCTCTACCATCGATCCAAGTACAGTACAGTACTTACTTACCACCTCCCTCCCGTCTTCTCCTTCGTCTTTCCTTCCATCCTTCTCTTCAGCCAAGCCACTCTCTTTCGGTCTTTATAATCCTACCTTTACTTCGTATTTAATAATCTCTGCTTCTGGAAAGTAGACACATTCATCCAACTTCCTACCTTCACTTACCCTTTCACTTACCCTTTCACTTCGTCACCACCACCACTATCATCCAACAGACATTAAGATGTCTTCCAGCTGCGGTCTCCTCACCGAACTCCTCCAACTGTCCTCTGGCATCGGCTCCCTTGGATCTCTCCAGCTCCTTCAACTCTCCAATTCCAACTCCCTTTTCTCAATCGCGCCGCAACTCCTCGACTTCTCTTCGAATTGCGGCAATTCACTCAACCAGCTGGCACAACTGGTGTCTTGCCAGAATAGCAACAGGGTCCTAAACCAGTTGCTGTCATCCAGTCTTCAGAACTCAAACAGCAATTCATGTCTCAACGGACTCCTCCAATTGGAGCAACTCTTCCTGTCAGGTAGCTCCAACTCTGGCTCAAACTCCAACAACAGCAACAATAACAACAACAACCAAAACTCAAACTCTTCCTCCGTCGACGCTTCCTCCGCCAACAGCACAGCAGCTGTTGTCTCCGCCTCAAACGCGACAGCCACAGCCTCGGCCACGGAATCAGCTGCCGCAACCGCGACAGCAAACGCCAAAGCCCAGAAAGGCTCCCCAAAGAAAGCCAAAAACGGCAAGCGCAGCGAAGTTATTCAGCGCTCCGGAGCAGGGAAGTTGCAGGTATTGAGTGGACTTGGGTTCGGTGCGTTGATGGCTGTAGGGATGATGGCTTTGTAAAGAATTAGTTTGGGAGGGGAGTGGGGTTTGGGGTCTGGATGGTGTTGGATGGATGAGGGCAAAGAGGAAATAATATAGGTGCGCTGGACGGCTTCCATCCACCTGGTGTGGATTATGAATGAATACACGAGTTTGCGACGTGATGAAAAGATGGAATGAAAAGATGAAAGCTGAAAGCTGCATGCAGCAGGTGCTATCACTTGGCCCTGGGGGCAAAAGATTGAGGTTGACCTGTGGAATTGAAAAAGGAATAATGATACATGTGTCTATTGCCTTCTATCATCTGCCTACCTTTCCTCTCACTTCAGCAACGTGCTTGGCAGTGAAGCCCTTGGAAGTCCTAAATAATTAAAAAGAGACAAATTACAATGAACCAACAGGCAGATGGCAGAACTGGAGGTTCGGAGCCGAGGAATTGGGAGACGAGTCTGTAACATTGCTCGAGAGCTGGGACAACAGGACCCCTGAAACAAAGTCTTCATAACTCGTAACCTACTGTATATAATAAATCCAGGCAGCTTATTAAACACATCGGATCCTTTTCCTAGAAAGCATTTATATCGCCGCACGCTCGTATCTACCCAGAAGTCTTGTTCTCTAGGCCAGTGTTTGCAAGGTACCGAGGCGTGCTATTATAGAGTGATTCATACTTCGCGAATCTCTTTACTTCGCATTTTACTACATAAAAATTTTCATATTTTTCTTTCTATTATAATCTCGTGGTTTGTTTCGGTTTTGGATAGGCGTGACTCACGCCGACCGCCCGCATATGGAGGCTGAGTCCAGCCAATTCCTATTATATCATCTCCAGCACCACTGCACTTCTTTGAACTCAAATCCACTTCATGACCGCCAACAGCGAACACTTGTTCTTTCAAGAAGCCCTCCCCTTCAAGCAGCGAAAATGTCAACAACATCAATATTACCATTACCACCAATCCTCCAAACCCTTCCAATCCCAACCCTCTCGCCACCCCGCTCAATCTACCTAATTTCCAACCTCCTCACGCCTACCGAATGCAACTCCCTAGTTGACACACACACGAACCTGATCCCTTCAAACGTGACGCCAACCACCGTCCGCGACCGAGAGATATTTACCGACCCGGCGCTCGCGTCCCTACTCTGGTCACGGATTGCAACTCTCTTCAAACAGGAAATGGGCAAGATCGTTGATGAGGATGGAGAGCGTTGGACGGTGCGAGGGCTGAACGAGACATTTAGGTTATGTCGGTACACGCAAGGTATGCTCACTTGCCTCACTTGCTGTCCGAGAACAGAATAGGATAAAATAGCATAGGAGAAGAAATGTCAGCTGATACTGGGTGTAATGGGAACCAGGAGGCAGATTCTCCGCACACACAGATGGCCGACGTCTCGAGTCCGTGAACGAGCAGGCGTTTATGACAATCAACATCTATCTGGCCAGCGTCTCCTCGCCCAACGGCGGCGCAACACGCTTCCTATCTCCAAACCACGAGGTAATCGCCAGTATCCAACCCGTGCTTGGCCAAGCACTTCTCTTCCGCGATGATGTGTGGCATGATGGCGAGGAGTTGAGGGAAGGGGTTAAGTATCTGCTGCGGACGGATGTAATGTACTGGAGGGATGAAGAGTTTGACTTCGAGAAGTTGTATGAGGGTGATGGGGGGGAAGAGAGGAGAGGGAGGAGAGCGCTGGCTATTGCCGAAGGGCTGGAAGATGCGGGGAAAGGGGAGGAGGCGGTGGTGTGGTATAAGAAGGCTTTTAGGCTGTGGCCTGCTTTGGGGGTGTAGCTCAAGGAGGAAATGAGATTTGTAAGTCATTTGTAAGGGACGGTGACATTGCTCTACGTATAGCATCCCACGAATGGGGGCGCATCACGTAGGCGGAAATTAGTCATCTTCGAATCATTTCCAGAAACTTTCTTCAACCTCACTTTACTGCATCACAATCAATTCACGAAGTATTGAAACACAATAAGATTAAAATTGATAGGGTTGCATTATCTATCTATTTGATTGCTCCTATTGATGTGTCTTGAGCTGGGCGCCCTCCCCTTGCTTACTATAAGTTCGCTCCTGGGAGCCCAGACGCTAAGGGACGTTGAATTCATAGCACCGCTTTTTGTACCTTTCTAAACAACTATATAAAATGATTTGATAAAGTACTTAGAATATTGAAGTCATATACTCTACAAATTGGGTTGTTTGAGGGAAGTTGAGGAGAGGTCTCGAGGGGTATTAAGCGAGCCCCTTCGGTTAAAAAGGGGACCCAGATCGGACCCTTGATATATATGACAGGGGACTGAGAATTTTGTTACTGTAATGATAACTTGATAGGCCCACAGAGGTGGCTATATTATAGGTGTTAATATCTGAAAAATTCTATGCATAGATAGTATGGAAACTATAACCGATTCTCAAGGGAGCTAAAAGGGGACCCTTTGAGCATGATCCAGCTGACTTATTAGCGTGCTCAGGACTCAGGGCTCGGCTCAGGTTAGAGCAGCGACTGCTCCGTTTCAAAGACGGAATTGAACTCTGGTGGGCAAAATTGTCGTCTGAGATTGTAGTGGTAATAATTTCGGTGTTTCAGGCATGGAAAATATAACTGTGTGTCTGAAGATATACTCTATTATGCTATTTGCTTGAGGTATTTATAGTTAAATATAATACTAATACAGGGCATAGAGAAGTATACGGAGATATATTCAATAAAAAATAAAATTAACTTTAAAATAAAAGCATTTGTTTTTTATTTATATATAATCCCTAGTTATATTTTAAATAAAATATATTATTCTTTGAGAAAATCAAATTATAGTTCACCGATGCCAAAAAGTCCTTTCCCGAATATGCTTTTCTTGACCATGAAATTTCACTCTTACAGAACGATGAAGCCAAACGCCACCGATAAACCAAGCAACTGTTGTAGGGAAGGCGAATGTGATATTTTACAAGGACATTCTCGAGGCACAGGAGAAGCGTGCTGCGAAGGAAGCTGCGAAAGAAGCGGCTAGGGCTACAAGAAAATATGGTTGGAAGCGTAAAAGCCTTGCGCCAGGGGGAGCAAAGACCAAAAAAAAGACAAAGAGGAGCGAAGTAGAGGCTGCTCAACACTGCAGCTCGGTTGAACGAGGTTTCAGAGACCTTCGCAGCCTGTCACTGTACAATAAAATGTTAGTCTCGGCGCAATAGAATAGGAATTTCAATGAATCACCTTCCTACCAGTTATCAGCTTAGTCCGCCGCCATTCTCCAGAATTCACTGTCATTGTCAATATTATACTCATCGCTATAACCACCATCACTAAAGCGATAATCATTGTCTTCAGTGCCCCTGGAAAACCTGTCGAATTCCAGCTCTTCCACGTATTCTATTGCACTAATTGTCCATCCGTGACTCCTCATTCCTCCTCGAATATAATCACTTGGACCGTCCTCGTACACCTCGACAATTATCTCTTGCAAGGACGCAATGGCTCTTAAGCCAGCATCGACGAGCCCCAACGCCTCATCAACGATCTTGGGATAGTCAAGTGCATCGAGCTTTATCTCCATAGCATTCGTGGTATGCAAAGTCATCATAAGTGTACCTAATCTAGTGCAGCGATCTTGAATCGTCTCGAATCAGCTATAGACCTAGCTGCTACAGACTTGGCAGAAAAGATAACGGGATTGTGAGATGCGGTCCAACGTGGTAAATTCTTTATTATTTATAAACCTTAACATTTATTTTCTTTAGCTCTTTAGACAAGTATAAAAATTAAATAAATTCTTGTAAAACACTTAATCTTATATATTATTTACAATTAAATATTAAAATATAATTAGCTTGCAGCAGTACCCCACTTCAGGAATAATAGGAAAGATAATGCATTTAATATTTGACTTTTGAAATTTTCTTTGAGACATGTGCTTTCCGCCGCAAATTTCGTGAGGGGTTAGTGTGATAATACCCCAAAGGGATGGGCTCTCGGGTCCACGATGAACAGAACGACAAACCAACACCACCTCTAAAAAGGACCGTCTTCTCCAATTCAATCCTGGGTACAGATAACAAAATCACTCCCTCCTGCTGAACAAGAAGCTCAAATATCCAATATTTTCTCTCCTGCCCTTAGACTGCTGAGTTCGGTTTCGAGCATATTCCTTCTCTTGATAGTCTCCTCCTCATCACCCGTGATCTGATGGAGCTCGGCGTCGGACATCTTGCCGATGAAATGCGGCGAGAAGATCCAGAGGGGGCTAGCCTCACCACTAACGAGAAAGTGATCAACCGCTTGTACACAAATAGCATCGACGAACCTCTTCCGAGCAACCTTGTAATAAGCCTTCAGAGTGTCATGCAAGTCTTGAATCGTGTGATCATCGTTGCTCATAACTACTCCCAATACGTCTTTCAGGCGTAAGAGCGGTTCACCGCTTGGATCTCCTGTTTGCCATGACTGCAGGCCTTCAAACCCGAGCTTCAGACGTGCTACTCGTGCTTTGCGTACGTTTTCCGCGAAATAGTGATTCATCGTCATTAGATTTCCATGGCGCTCAACCTCAACCAAGAAGAAGGCTTGCAGCAAAGCCTTTTCGTATGTCGGGAGAAGAGGCTGGAGTAGCCTATCCCACAACCGTTTGCAGAGAGCGTCATCGTTACAGCAGTACCTTAGGACCTCATGATTGAAGTGATGGATTTTATGTATCACTTTAGTCACGTGGTTTTGCGCGTGGAAGGCCCACGCCCGTGACTGCTCAGCGAACAGTGCCGGCATGAGAGAGGGGTTTGTCGTGCCAATCTCAAATCCTTTTGACCGCTTATATTGGTATGTGATCCATTCCATTATGCCGTCCTCAGCGAGCTTTGGCGCCGTTTCTGTTTGGGTCATGATTCCTCGTAACTCTGGATACTCAGGCGATTCGGTCCCAGAAGTGGAGGATTCTGTGGACGGTTCTATGGACAGTTCTGTGGAGGAGTGCCTAGTATCACGACCAGGAGTCGGGCCAAGGTCTGGTGTGCTCTGGGAAAGAACGTCGGCTGCGGCCTGTACCCTACCAAAAGCTCGAGTGAATCCTTTCTTGTGGACTGTCTCGGAGAAATCCTCGTTCATCCCCATCACAAGTGTAGCCAGTCTGAAGATATCGTCCATTTCGAAGCATTTGTCTCGGCCATAGTATGCATCAATGGCTTTCGTCGCAATCTCACGGAATTTCGAAGCGACGGTGATAAGGTGGTTTCGCTGCTCATATGCTGTCTGTCTCACTGGGCCAATGATCTCCAGCTGCTGCTCAAGGTTTCTTATCCTTCTACGAATGTCCAAGGCGACACCTTGGAAACTCCGTCGGGTGACATCGACCAATAAGTTGTTCAGGCGGTGTTTCAAGGCCGCGATGCCCGCTCTCTCCTTTGGAATGGAGCTCCAGGGGTCCAGGGTGAAGAAGGCGGCCTCTTTCGTATTTCGCTCGTCGAACGTGATTCCGAGGTCGCTCTGGCTCCTGTTACACACGATGGTATATCCGAGCTCAAACCTGCCTTTGCCCTTCGTATTTGTAACAAGCTCCATGACCTGGAGCAGTGTTAGCAAACACAACTTGATGGGTTGACGGGTATTCTCCAACCTTATCTTCGGCTCCTTTATCTACTAGGTCAGGCTTGGTTAATACTCCAAGCGTACGTTGGCCATGGGGATCAGCATCCTCCGCCATCTGGATGATTTCTTGGGTGGCAATGTCGACATTTGCGGGAACCACGGCTCTAATATCTATAAGCGGCGTCCTATCGGATTGAAAATCCTGGCATACTAACAATATGATACTTCGCGGGTTGCTCAGATGCTTTCCAACCATTTGCCTAACCAAATCCATGTCCAGCCTCGTCGTTTGGCCTGCCGTGGGCTCTAAGAGGTTTTAGCAAATCTGAAATGACCACTGGCCTTGCGAAAAGGAGTACTTCGAAACAGCCCTGGGAGGTCAATGACACTAAAGTGCTCATATTCTGGTCCTGAGAGCTCAAACTTCAGGATGTTATGAGAGAAGGACTCCATATCAACTTCACGATTATGTCCTGGTAATGGGAGGCCCATACATTCCGATGCCTGTGTACGAGCGAACGAGATGTTAGCAATTGCGGAGTCTCCCTTTGAGTGGGCTCTTTCTTACCTCTGCTAGAATGTCTGAGAAAGTCTTTTGGTCCAAAGCCTTTAGTTGCTTTTTACCGAACTTCGCTATTGCGTCTACCTTCGAGCCATCCTGCCCATGAGCAGCCATGATGCTGGCTTCGGTTATCAGGATCTTGGACCGCTTAAAAACGATCTGAGTTGGAAACCGGGTACAGAGACCGGAGTCTCTAGGGAATGGAAGCCCGGTTAGGCCTTCGAGTACTGAGCTTTTACCGCTCGACTGATCGCCCACGACAACAAGCTATTATATTCTTCATTAGAATTCGCCGAAAATATAGACCCAGCTCAAAGTTCAAACGGACCTGTGGAAGAGATATGTATTGATCTAACCGCAGATCGTATAGCTCATCAATCTTCTGCAGACGAGATTGGTCTTCGGCCAGCATCTTGAAGGTTGTAATTGTAAGAGTGCTACAATAAATAATGCACGATATCGGATGAGTATGTAGAGTTAGATCAGGCGGTGGTCGAGAAGCGGTGCGCTTGTTCGCCTATGGGCCACAAAGGATCCTTTGTAAGCGATGTTGTTTTGGCGCTAGCCAACGAGCAGCGCGAACAGGAATTCTGTACAATCTGAGAAATTCGAGTCCTCTTGTACACTTGGAACGATGGAGTTAAATATTGCCTCAAGCTGCCCTCCTATGACCTTACGGGAGCGTGAGGTCCTAGATGCAATACAGCTTGGATTTTTAATCCCGCCTCTCCCAACCATCTTCCAGGCAAGCGCGACACAAGTCTTGACCAAAGCGGTAAGCCCCCTAGAAACTTTTACAGATCCTCGCTGACTGGGTTTCAAGTTGTTGAAAGCCTTCATAAACCACCTGTTGTCAACGATCCATCGCGACAACCCCTTAACCAACACCCCGAACCCGGACGGCTGGGGCCTGGAAGGCAACGGAGATGACCTTCTTGATTTGGGCAGCTGGAATCCGCGGCAGACACGTCAAGACGTCTATAAAGTGATCGCCTTACCGGCTATAGGCGATCCTGCAACACTTACTCCTATCTATCCAAAATGGGCAATTCTGGGAGCAGGAGTTTTGCCTTCGCGCATCAAGTCTATTCCACTACCGAGTCAAGAAGTCTTTGAGATTCGAATGTCACAACTGCTGCTGGTGATTCAATATCGAGTGAAAACTAGAATGTATAATAGGCAATGGAGCTATGAGGAGAGAAGATATAACATATTGGTACCAGCAAATCTGAAGGTGGTCGACCTGGTAAAAGCGTTTAATGTCGCCGGCAATGTTACCGCGGTCATTGAGATACCACTTTCCTTGAATAATATACAGATAAGCGATACTCGAACAGTCACGGATTTAGGTTGGAGGCATGGCACCGAGTTGAAGCTACAGATGTCATGAACAGTTCTGAAGAATCTTATATATACATGAGAAGAAGCGCTTTCTCTAGCGCGTTGGCATCTCCGACAGTTTGCTAAGCCAGTTGACCTTCCTGCCTATTTGTCTTTTTTCTGTGATCTTCATTATACCGCCGCGCAAGACCAGTCCGCCTCTACCCTCCTTCAACTATACAGTGTCTCTCTTTGCAGCAACCACGTCTCCCCTTCTCATGAAAACGGGGACAGCTCGCCAGTGGGGATCGATGCTAAGCAATGCACTCGATGCCAGTGCTGATTACCCACTACTTCCCCCGCCAAGGTCTAGAACGATTCTCAACGCGCGCCCAAGAAGCCCCAAATCCTAATCCATTGACTTACGTGCTCTCAGCGATAACCGTCATTCCTAGCTAGCGTTTTCACACCCAAGTCCGACGACCTAAAACACATCAATACGGAAGAAGCCGCCATACGCGTTGCAGCAGGCGACCAACCCGCCTTGGAAGGCTGCAAAATAAAAAAACGTACTGTGTAAAGGCCTTTTCAGGTGCCCAGGAACGGCTTTTGCTGTAAATGCGCGACATAGGGTCAGCTGCAATGCTAAATAGCTGAATAGATTATTACTTCTTGCATAGTAATCACAACTCTTCGCACACTTTCATATCCTTATACTTCTGTATATCTTGCACCCTAGCTATTTCTAAAGTCTTATAACCTCCCAGTCTGAACAATTACGTTCGGGTTGGCCACTTGCTTGTCTAATTCGTAGAGAGCCTCCACAGGGTCAAGTCCAACAGCACTAGCTAAAACACCTCTCAAGTGTCTCATTCAATATAGCCCAAATCACGGAATGCTCTTTCTAGGATCTCATGGATCGTTTTCTCTTTCCGTTGGTTATAATCCACTATCGAACCTCCAGCTACAGCCGTCTGTTCAGCCGCTTCACGCTTCACTTTGGCATACAGTTCTAGATCCGCTGGCGTTTTGAGTAACCAGTCACGAAAGATACGATGTCGGACAACTTGGGTCGAGTCGGAACCCCACACGTGGAGATTGACGTGGTAGGCTTCGGGCCAGTTCTCCACAAAGAACCGGTGCTGGTGCCATTGCGGCTCGCGCAAGAGGAACCGAAATCCTGCCTCTTCCAGAGACTTCACATAGGATGCTTCATCCATGACGTCTTTCAGTGTCAGATCAACATCGATAATGTCTTTAGCTGGTAGGCCAGGAACACTGGTAGAGCCGGTATGAGCGATGTCTAAGATCAAGGCCCCAAGGGCTTTTTGAATCCGCTCTTTGACTTCTTCGAACCGTTGCAGCCATTCTGGGTTGGGCTCTAGTATGGTAATGGGAGGTTTTATCGTTCGGAAGGCTATACGCTCCGTGAGCTCCGGTTGGTCCTCGTAAGGCGCGAGAATCTGCGCAACTGTAGCGGGCATTGTAGGAATGATGGTAGTTGACTCCAAGCTGACGGTGGAGAAAGGAAAGGAAATTAAAGACTTGAACGGATGGAGTCTTATATCGGTAGATACTGATCGGTCTCTGGATTTATCAATACATATATCCCTTGCTGATCGGGTGGCTTGGCGATGCTGCGGCCTGAGCTTACGTAATTGCGCACTTTCAGAAATGACTCACAGCGGTGCTGGTTTGACGGGCGGATTCATCCAATAGTAACGGCTAGCTAACACGTCTGACGGTTGGTTAGTAAGCGATATACTGCAGTTATCTCGTCTAAGGAGGCAACATAGGGATTCATGGCGGCGGCGGCGATAAAGGAGCGGACTCCCCCATATACCAGGGCTGACAACCGTAGAGGTTTATCGTTCTGTAAAACTTTGTCGCGACAGCGAGGTATCTCTCAACCAAAAGAGAAAACACACTTTTTGCTCCCGCTTGAGAGGGTACAGTTTCCGGTATGTCCCATGACACAGCACTCCCTGGTCACCACAGGGCTGACAATTACTTCTTACCATCGTGGCGAGACTTGGAAATCCAGATCCAACTGTTTTACGTATGAGTTTGAACGGCGAAAAGAGCTCGATGGTGGTGCTGTGGGTCGAGGTGAATTCTCATTTATGATTATGATTAGATTACCAAACTCTTTGATTGTAAATATAAATAGCCATCTGGGTATCTACACGCCGCCGCGAGATATAAAAAGGGAAGGAGATTGGTACTCCTGGGCCCAATTCGTAGACCAGTTGATGTCTCGTAATGCATTATTCGTAAATTTTAGGTAATTGATGGATGCTGGCTGGTGGATGGTATCAGTGTTGAAGTAGGATACAGCGAGCTGGGGACGAGATAATGCAGGACGGAAGTTGGTGTCGAAGTGGGGTTTTAGTCAGACGAGGACTGGAGGCTGAAGAACAGAGGCTGGTTTTTTGCGACTTCGGCCCTAGTTTGTGTAGAGGTGCGTAAAGAAAGAGTCGTCTATAGCCAGGTGTCGACCGAATAATAGCCTTTGCCAAGTATTCCCTTTGATCGGACCAACCTTAACAAGATGTTCTCCTCTACTTTCCTCATTATCTCCTCCCTCAGATACTCACATCCTCCCCGCCCACGGACTCAAATTGACCTCCCTCGCTGCCTTAATCTGCTTCGCCCTCGCCTTCTCTTTCTTCTCTTTCTTCTCATCCTCCTTCTTCGCTTTCGCCAGGAAAGTCTCGTAGTCGTCTGTGACTTCTTTCACTGTGGCCTTTGATTTCTTTGGTAGACGGAATGGTGATGGCTGATGTGATGTGGGAGAGACGGCTGAAGAATCGGATTTTACGCGGTCCATACTGAGTTGTGTGTCGCGAGTCTCGCTGGTTTGCGAGGAAGATTTAGACCTGCGGAGGGATTTGAATAACATTTTGCTGAGTCTTGTCTTTGACTTGTGAAGGTGGATAATGTTGTTTTGGTAGACTCGGTCTTGTAGTTTCGATTGCGTGCTCAAGCTTTCGCAGTCTGTGGTCTAAGAAGCCTGGTATGCACCTAGTCTGACTCGGATGACCTTGAATTCTAGATCTCGATATAAATCCCGAATTCTTGTTGATTTTGGGGTGGTAGTTCGCCAAAGCAGGGGAAATCGCTTTTGCGATGATTGGGTGAGTGATCGGGGAGCGTCGCTTATGTCTGCGTGGGGTCACCGGGGGTGATCAGGGGGTGTTTGAGAATGTCTCCGATTGCAAATCCGAGAGAAGAAGCCCCAGTGAGTTTCCGAGGCCCAAATTTTGAGATTGAAGTTTTCGCGCTGATGGAAAGAATAATGCGAAATCGAAGGATCGTAGTTTCCACCTGGGAATAGCGACAAGAATTGATGCAGAAGGTATGATTACTTCAATCCTAGCACAGGTTTGAATATTTGCGAAGTTCTTGCTTGAAGTCCAGACTCGAAAATCCCAATCCCTTTATCTCCACCCCAGAATCTTTGTTCTCTGTCTCGACACTAAATTGTCGTTGCTTGCCCCTCAAACGGTTTTCCCTCCCGTTTCGCGATCTTGGCACCGTTCGACACCCAATTCGCAAGGCTAGGTAGGGCCCTCTTCTCCGGTAAAAACCCAGTCGATAAGGCTGAGCTGTACAGTAGCATTCAGGGGGAAATCAGGGGAATGGTGTTGTGGGATAGGACCAAAATGACGAAATTCGCGTAATTCTCACGCAAGAGGATTGAAGACTGAGAGTGGACAGACCAGCCTTTGTTATACTTTTGGAGCCAGGTGCGCGACAGGCCACTACTATTGGCGAGATGCGTGGTGGTGTGACCGCTTGCCGGATTGGGGATGGGGTGGACGAGGAATGGACGATAAAGGGACTGGGAGCGAGTACGAAGTTAGTGAGAGGGTACGGATTTCTTGGTGATTGGAGGTAGGACAAGGGAATGTGTCAATTGTGAGCTGATGGTGAAGTGGTCTTCCTCCGATGACGCTGGAGGGGAGACGAGACGAGACGAGAGGAGACGAGAGCAGGCTTTTGGGCGATGTTGGTTGGGAGAGCATATGTTGTGGCGTATTGTGGCGACAGGGGAAAAAACGTTAATACTTCGTATACGAGTAGTAGTTGACGATTAGGCGAAGGGCAAGTGAAAGACACTGGACATGTGATTAGAGGGGCCGGAGGGTCATGTGGACGGACTTGTAGTGCGAGGAAGAAAGAAGTAAGCAAATTCATCAATAGGAGGCTCAGGAAACAGGGAACGTGGTCATCGAAGCGAGATCCCCCTTTTCAGGAAGTGAGATCACATGACCTCAAAGCTACAGTACTATACACGTGATATAAATTCACGTGACGGAAGAACCGCTGGATCCCTGTTTGAAAATAGTTTGAAAACAGTTTGAACACAAGCCCTTTTTCATGAGAACTTCATGGAGAATATCTCCTCACCAACCCTCAGACTGCTCGGAAAGCCATTTGCCGAAAACGAGGTGATATTGCTTTTCAGTCTCTCGGGCTACGATCGTCGTCAGAATATTGGTCAGATCCAGATGTCAACTGCCAATTGGGTTGAATGGGCAGATTCGAGACAGCATCGCCATTTCCGATAGCCAATTCGTCCCGACTCGTCCCCAACACCAAGGTTCGTGTGGGTGTTCAAGGCTGTCACTGGCTGCGATATGTCGCTCTTAATAAGGACTGTTGTACCCCCGGCCATCTCAGCTCCCGCCTGGCCGACGCCATGCATTGGACTTTCGCTGTGACGCTTAACGAGTAACCTTAACGCCTCCCTCCGCCTCGAACAGACACTATTCCAGGACTCTGACCTTCGTCGCATCATATCGCAGCGCAATGCCGGAGTGGAAGTGCAGTTGAGTCGTCCATTGCTATCATGGCTATGGCGAATGCCATGTTTGAGGAGGCTGTCCTGGTGCTGAAGAGACAATTGACTCTGGTATGCAAATCTCCTCTTATCAGCTGTGATAAGGTGTGACATGAGATGGGATGAGAGCGGTCGTTGCGCCACCATCGAGCAGAGGAGGTGTTTGGGAATAACTTCATGGAAGTTCATTCCCAGTTGGAGTATGGTACTGACTCGATTTCTGTAGAATACCACGGATCCTAGAGTAGGGTCGGCCCGGGACAACAGCACGTCGACATCAGCCCTCAAAAATGTGACCACCGGCACTAATTCAGCGTCGTATTCGACACTGTTCATGACCTTCGTTCCCATCGCTGTCTACGCTGCCGTTTGTACAATTACCTTTATCGTCTTGAGAAGAAAGCTCCCCCGGGTCTATAGACCGAGAAATTTTCTCTCAAGTCTCGAGCAGCAGTACGACCCCACACTCAGCCTCGAAATAAAAGGTGGCTAACTTGGACAGTGAGCGAGCGACGGAGTTGCCAAATGGCTGGTTCAATTGGGTTATGCCGTTCTGGAGAACTCCAGATACGGATGTCCTCAATCATTCCTCCCTCGATGGATTCTTGTTCCTCCGGTATTTGAAGATGTTGATCGTCATATGCGCTTTTGGAATATGTCTTACTTGGCCGCTTCTGATACCAGTTCATTATTATGGTGGCAAAGGTAGTGAACAGTTAGACAAACTGACATTTGGAAACATTGACCATCCAAATTGGTGCTATATACACGCAATGGCCGCATGGGTATTCTTCGGTATGTAGTTTGAGGCTGGGTTTCTGGGCGAACTGACTGGGACAGGATTTGTGTTATATATGGTTACACGAGAGTGTGTTTACTTCATCAATCTTCGTCAAGCCTATCTACTATCGCCATACTATGCCAACCGGCTATCTTCAAGGACTGTTCTATTCACTTGCGTCCCTGGACAGGTCTTGGATGAGCGGAAACTTCGTCGAGTCTTTGGGGATACCGTCAAAAATGTCTGGATTCCGAGGGATACCGAGGATCTTGAAGATTTGGTGAAGGAAAGAGAACAAACCGCTAAGCGACTCGAGAAAGCAGAGATCGAGTTGATCAAAAAGGCAGATCAGCGATATCGCAAAGCGATCAAGAACGGTGGTCACCCTGACATCGAAACGCCGTACGTCAATGATAGTAAGGAAGCCAATGTCGACATCGATGTGCAATCGCTCCAGAGCCCGATCTCCGCCCGAGCTGTCCCTCGAGATCTCCCTCTGGATGTCTCGACTGGCAACCAAATGCCGATATATGAAATATTTCGGAAGACTTTCGAGAGCGAAGAAGCGCCTCTCAAAACGTCTTCAGAAGGCAAAGAGGCCATTGTTAGTATCGACGCCGGGATATTGGAGAGTTCGACGTCCCCTCGTGATTTCCCAAGAGATGATGGTACGCCGCTTTCGAAGACTAATTATGGGTTTGGCGGTCCGTCCTGGGATCTCAATGGATCCGTCGCAGCACAATGGCTACGGGCTGAAGAGCGTCCGCATCATCGTCCGATAGCAAATTATGGGAGAAGAGTAGATACGATTCACTGGACAAGGAAACGACTCAAGGAACTGGCTCCAAAGATCAGCAAGCTACGCAGAGATTACAAGAAAGGAAATCCTCGACCTATACCAGCCGCATTTATAGAGTTCCAGACTCAGGTCGACGCACAGGCCGCATACCAGACTCTCGCACACCATAGAGCAAACCACATGAGGCCTGAAATCGTTGGTGTCAGACCGCAGGAGATCTACTGGCCTGCTATGTATTTTAAGTGGTGGGAGAGAATTATTCGGAGGTTCTTGATCCAAGGATTTGTCGCAGCCATGGTCATCTTCTGGGCGGTTCCAGCAGCGATGGTTGGAATCATCTCGAACATCAAGTCTTTGGAGAAAATTTTCTTCCTGTCCTGGATTGCTCTCCTACCTAGTGTGATTCTCGGCTTGATTAGTGGCCTTCTTCCCGCTGTGGCTCTCTCGGCATTGATGTCCATTGTGCCTATGATTATGAGAGGTAAGTCCACTCCCCTGCCTATAATTTACACGACTAACACTATCCAGCCTGCGCAAGACAAGCCGGCGTTGCCACAGATTCCAAAATTGAGCTCTTCGTCCAAAACTCCTATTTCATCTTCCAAGTCGTCCAAGTATTCCTCATTACAACCTTCACATCCGCGGCATCAGCCGCCTTCCAAACCATCATCGAAGACCCCATGTCAGCCCGCAGTCTCCTTTCACAAAATCTACCAAAAGCATCTAACTTCTACATTTCCTATTTCATATTGCAAGGTTTGGCTATGAGTGCTACGAGAATTGTACATTTGGGTGGGATCTTTAGGCATTATTTGATGGCAAACTCGGGAGGAAATCCGAGACTGATTTCGCGGAGATATCACCGGTTGAGGAAGATTCATTGGGGCAGTGTCTATCCTGTCTTCACCAATATGGGAGTAATCGGTATTACGCCTTTGGGAAATTTTGGAGCCCCATACTGACAATATCTAGCAATCTGCTACTCCCTAATAGCCCCCGTCGTCCTCGGCGTTGCCATTATCGGCTTCTACCTCATCTACCTCTCCTACCGCTACAACCTCCTTTACATCTACTCCTCGGAACGCGACGCCCGCGGCCTCCACTACCCCCGCGCCCTGAAACAAACACTAACAGGCGTCTACCTGGCTGAAATTTGCCTCATCGGCCTCTTCACTATGGCCGGCGCCTATGGTCCCATCGTCCTAACCTTCGGGCTCATTATCTTCACCTTCCTCATCCACGTCTCTCTCTCCGACGCCTTGTCCCCCCTCCTCTACAATCTACCCCGAACCCTCGCCGCCGAAGAAGTCCTTCTCCAATCCGGCAACAATCCTTATCTCGCATGCAATCTCATCGATAAGCATGATGCCGACACCGACGCCGCTCTCCACGCCTCGGAAACCCAAGACCACGGCTACGACTCTGACTTCGATCCCTCCGATCCCACTGATGCCGCGATTCCCCACGGCGAGCAAAACTCCCGCTCCATCCCCATCGAAGGCGCCGATCGAGCCGTCAATCTTACATCCACTACTCTACGCTCTGTTGCGAGGAAGAAATACCAGAAATCTCCTATCCCAGGCTTCATCCAAAAAGTGGATTTCTGGACCTACTGGATTACACCCGACCCCTTGATCCCGCGTCCAAACTTCCTGCTTAAATTCTTGCACCCGGAGGTTTTTGCTGATTATCACCAGCTAAGGCAGCTCATACCGCAGGAATTACACGATGTAGGGATGAGTATGAAGTATGAAGATAGTGTGATGAAAGATGCGTATAGTCCACCAAGTTTGCGGATGAAAAGTCCTAGGATTTGGATCCCGAGGGATAAAGCGGGTGTGAGCAGACAGGAAGTCGCTCACTGTGCGCGAGTCATCGAAGTCAGTGATGAAGACGCCTGGATTGATGATAAAGGCAATTTTTCCGTGCAGTGTGAGGGCCGGATGGGGATGTGGGTCGAAAGGGAGTGGGAGCGAGTACGTTTTTAGATGCCCTACCCTTCCCGGGCCTCTTATTGCTAGAATCCTGGTCTTTGCATTGGGATATTGGAGCGGGAGCGGGAGCGGGAGCAGGAAGCGGGAGTTTGGATGAGTGCTTGGGTTAAAGACTTAGAATAGGTAGTTTGTTCGACCGTGCTAATATAATATTTTATAATCCTACCATCTGTATTACTTGAGTTTCTTAGATCGGAGTATATAGCCGCCTTACAAGTTAAGTGATATATATAATGCAGCTTAAGAGGACACATAATAATTTACCTTTTCTCGAACAAAACCATTGCTTTATTATACTTAAAAGCAGGTAAACAAAAGTCTTAAACTATTGTAAAATAGGTATAAGCTTAACTTTTATTTACCTAGTAATTATGCTAATAATTAAGCTTAGGAAATAATACTATAAGTAGTGTACTTATAAATTAACATAGCTTACTTAGTGTACCTATATTATTATAATTCAACGTTGATAGTATAGTATAATATTAGTTAAAGAGAAGTAGTTAATAATAAATTAAGCGTCTTGAACTTAGTGGTCTCCTAAACTCTTCGATATTATTTCAAAAACATCTGTTTGTTTGTTTAATACCGGCAAGATGGCGGGTTGAGGAATCAAAAACCCGGCCAGTTGCGTCTCCGTCGTTTCGCCTTTCTATCGATGGCTTACTCTCCGGGTTGTTGGCTAGCTTTGTGTTACATTGGGCTTGGGAGCCAATTAAGGTATACTCAGCTGTGAAAGGACAGCGCATCGCATGAAATACCTGCCTATGGATCTGGGACAGGGCGCGAAGTTAACACGGATTGTCTGTTCCGTTTGCTTTGTATTCGAGCTTGATTGAGGCTCGCTCCCGTTTGTGGCTCGCTCCCGTTTGCTACTCCCGCTCTTTCCGTACGACTGCCTCTCAAGATTCCGCAACCTTTGTGTTATTCGCACTTAAGGTTCAAATTTCTATCTCTGCTCGGACATATCTTTCAACAAATAGTCAACTTGGCAAGGGATAGTCGAAATGGATACCGACGAGGTCTCCCATATTGGCCAGTACACCCAGTTCCTCAACGCACAACAGGCGATTCTGAAAGCTGCTATGGCTCGTGAGGGACAAGTCCCTACAGATAGGAAGAGTCGACGCGAACTCATCAACAAGCACCAGATAATGATAATACAGACCATGATGCAGCGACTTGGGCAAAATGACATGCAAATTCATAGCTCCTTTCTCCCTCCACCATACCCACCGTCAACTGCAAGTTTCGATGAGCTAACGCCGATTTATATCATGGACCTCAGATTAGGAATCCACCATCGCGGCAATTACATTCTTGTCAGGTCGGTAACGGCGCCGAATAGGATGACGGCGGTCATGGCTGTTGTTGAAGATGAAAAGGGGGATGCCATTGCGGTACAGCTTTACCAGCAGCCTGATGAGAATGTTCGGCCCGCTTCAAGCATCATTACCCACGGCGATGTTTTTCTTATCAAAGAGCCGTTCTTCAAGATCATGGGCGATGGTGAATATGGGCTTCGGGTTGACCATGTGAGCGACCTGTTACACATCGATGCACGCCACAAACTGTGGTCAAAACAGTGGGCTCCAGACCTATCTTACTTGAGAAGAACCGCCGATGATTGGAAACAAGAAGGCAATGTCGCAATGGGAAGGGAGGAATACTGGGAAGCTATCCAAAGGTATTAAATGACCACCCATGTCCTATAGATTCTCCCTAACCGTCTTATTTCTAGTTATACCAACGCCCTTGCAAGCCATCCATCTGCTTCAGAAGAGACCGTCATTCGACTTAACCGTGCATTGGCATATCTTCACGACGAAAATTTTGAGGCAGCTCTGGCTGATACCCAGTGCCAGAGCCCATGCTCTAGCAGTTCCGAAAAGTCATTGTACCGAGCCAGCAAAGCTTTATACGGTCTTGGGAGATTCTCTGAGTGTTGTGATACCCTACAAACTCTCTGCGAAAAATACCCAAAAAATTTGGCAGCTGAGAAGGAGCTCGCGCGAGCCCGACTGCTACTTTCAGAGCAGCAATGCGGCAACTATGATTTCAAGACCCTTTACAAAGAAGTATCCGAAGTACGACCACCGCACTTGGACCACGCAACATTCATCGGACTAGTAGTGGTAAAAATCTCACCAGGTCGCGGTCGAGGATTATTCACCACAAAGGCTGTCAAGGCAGGAGATCTGCTCATGTGTGAGAAAGCTTTCGCCCATTGCTATGCCGTTAGCTCCGAGGAAAGCTTAGAGGCAGGTTTGAAAACCAATCTTCTTCTGAATATCCACACCAACCGGATGACAATGGGCACCCAGAGTGATCTGATCACGGCGATTGTGCAGAAGCTTTGGCGGAACCCGTCACTGCTGTCAGAATTTGCGACCCTCCACCATGGATCTTATGAGCCTGTCTGCGTAACAGAGATTGATGGCAAGCCAGTAATTGACACGTAAGTTCTTGCTGTGGAATAGGCTGACGAGTGCTAATACGCATTTCTTGAATAAGCTTCCTAGTTGAACGAGTCATCTCCCTCAACTGCTTTGGGTCTGCTCTCACCACCAAGGAGAACCACCTAAATGCCAGCAAAGAAAGCGAGAATAGGCACCATTCCTGCGGCGTCTGGTCTATGGCCTCCAGAATTAATCACTCCTGTGTTAGCAATGTTCGCCGCAGCTTCATCGGCGACCTGCAAATAATCCGCGCCACGTGTGATATCCCGGCGGACACGGAGTTGATGTTCTGGTACAAGGTTCCGACGGGAGATTATTACGAAATGCAGAAGGGGTTGGAACAGTGGGGTTTCAAATGCAAGTGCCCAATATGCCTTGATTCAAAGAACACCTCAAAGAAACTGCTGAAGAGGAGAAATAACTTGCTTGGGGACCTGAAGGCGACTTTGGATGCGACACCTGTCAACACGGCTAAGGCTGAACGGATCTTGGATACTGTCGGTCGGACATATAAGTATCCAGCGACTGATGTTCCACGGTTGGTATTGCGAAGGCCATTTGCCCTTCTAGCGTCAATTTACACCGAGCAGCGAAATGCAGAGAAGGTCGCTGCCATGTCGCTCAAAGCACTCGAGTGCCTCGGTTTCGTAATCAAGGGTGCACAGCTCCCCTTCTCACCCTCCGAAATCTTTCGTGTTGAGAGGTGGGGAATTATGGCCGAAGATGTGATTTGCATGTGGATTCATCTCTGGAATACGTATTCAGCTTTTGCACCACATCTCTTGCAGCAAGCAGCCGATTGTGGGAAGTTGGCGTACAAGATTTGTGTGGGAGAAGATGTGACCTTTGAAGACTCATATGATAAGCAGGGCAATCTGAAATAAGGCGTCGATGATTGCGAGACCGGCACTGAGGGTATCTTGGATGGCTATCTTTTAAGTGGATTTGGGCCCTAAAGTTCAGAAAGGGTTAGCCCTTGCATTGCACCGCGCGAGAGTACGTAAATAGAGGCTGCAGTTTTGTTGCAAATCACAGATTTGCTAGGAGGCCTCTCATCTCTAGACCCCTTTTCGAGCTCTCTTCCTTCCTCAGATCGTCATTGTAAACCTTTCGATATTGAATAATAGTTGAAAGCCTCCTGGTCTTTCCCTTCCCAAGGTCGAGGGTGGCTGGGGGATCAAGAAAGGGGAAACAAAATTCCTTTCTTCCCTCATCTTGCTATCCGTAGAGACTTGCTTTAACTTGGACTAAGCAAGCGAGGACGGAAAGTCTAAGTTGTCGTCTCTCGTCCAGAGCACCTGGACCGCCTTCACACATTCGTTTTTGAACCTTTTGAGATACCCATCTTCATCTGGCCCTCTCGTCCAAAGGATTTCATTTCACAGCCTCCACTATTATTTCTCAGCGCAGTACCGCCAGGCTCACGATCATCAGCTCTTTCCTCGAGAACCTCCACGCCCAGACACTCACATACCTATCAGTGTCAAAAACAAAGGCTACTTCCCAAACCATCGCAACAGCATCACCACCCACCATCAGCAGTTCAGCTCCACCCTTCTCCAGGTCTGCTTCCGGTCCGGTGGTACGAACTCCACAGCAATAGATGTGCTGCTCCATGTATCGCAGTTAAGTGTTCAGAGGATTCAGTTGGATTTTGATAATTTGACTGCGGAAATTAACTGTACGCCGGCTCAAAAATCTTAAAATGCGGCAGAGCAAGAGGGCAATGAAAGAAAGGATACTGATTCTTCGCTGAAACAGTAAGTACCGAAGTAGCCAACCTCGTCAGAATCCACGCCAAAGTCGTAGTCAGCATCCGGAAACTCAACATCACAATCGCAGACGTCGAAGCCAAACTAGAGCTGATTTTCCGTCTCGGCTATCTGGTGGATATCGTGCAACCGGTATTCCAGGGTTTAGACTTAAACCCCCCGTTGATTACCGCTCTGAATGATGTTACTCAAGTGGTAAGTCCATCTCCCAACCCAATACCTGGAAGAAGTGAGTAGCAATGCTAACTTCGCTCAAGGTTGACACGGTAGAAGGCGCCGTTGGCGGCTCCAAAACCTAGGGCTGCACGATCCCCAGCTTCTTCATTAGCAACCTCGGATGCAAGATGCAATCCGTGATTGGCACAGCTGGACACGCAGTTTGATTCCATTGTCGGAAATTATCTCGCGAACATGAATTTTACTGGGCAAGCGGAAAATCTAGCTGGGGGGCTGGTGCAGTTGACTTATGAATTACTCCGTTGAATGCGTTGGTCGATATTGTGTCTAATGCAGCGGGACAGGTTGTGCAGGTGGCAGTGAATAAGAGGAGTATGGCTAGTGCGACGGCAACAGCGACGATGAATGCGACGAGGACAAGTGCGACAGCGACGACGTCGGCCTCGGGCGTTTGGATTCGGACGTATAATTAGGTCTTCTAATACTAGGTAGCTGTAGAAGCAAAGTACTGAATGAAATTCTAGTGAAGCTTCCATTGTGTGATTGTGTCCGAACTTCTGAATTCTTCTGCTAGTGAGAAGCCATGTTTAAGAAGTGTTGGCAAATGGCTGCAACACGGATATTACTGTATGAAAGGTGAGACAAGAGCGAGCATAGAAAGAATGACATGCGTGACGTTTCACCTCCTAGTTGCTGATCAAGGTGTCGCGGTGAAGGAGGGCCTTGGATGTCATACACGGCGCCTCCAACCTCAACTAAGGGGACAAACTTTCTCACCCCATCCAGCCTAGCGAGATGACCGGAAAGCCAAGTAACGAACTGTTGCAACACTAGTCCCAAAATTACCGAAGACAGATCAATTGACAAATCAAAGCACTTGCACTGACGAATTGAGGGTTCTGTTGCAAGTCGGCTTTTCGCTCTCGCTTTCGCTCTCGCTGTCGCTGTTTTTTGATATGCAGGTTCCCGCATACGATGACTCGGGGCTATTCCAAAATGGACCATATACGATTGCAACAAGGCTTTTTGATACCTCTTGGGCGCGTAGCTTTGTTTCAATTTGACGCCATCCGAAAGTCTGTTGAAAGGTTCACGGCAGATGTCAGAGTCTCGTGACTTGCACTCAACTTGACCTCGAAATTCCTTGGCTCTGAAATCCGCCACACCGACCAAGGGTCTAGGGTATCACCTATTCTCCTTTATTATTTAGTTGGAAGCATGATTGTGATCATGTGCGACCATTGATATATCTTGTACCGAAACTCGTAGGGCTCAGGGGGGCCTTCCTCCTTGCTTTTTCAAGCCTCATTGTGTTTGTCCACCACTGTGAGAGACATGTTTCTGGTCCGACGCCACGCAATTTCAAAAAAGTTTAGCTGGTAAGGATTGGGTGCTTCTCTACGCCCCGCAATTTTAGAAGAGTTGCTGGGCACGATGTTCCCCGTACCATGGATGACTTGGGGTCTGTCTTGTCCTAGAGCCTTGAATTTTGCGTTTGATCCAGCCCTGTGTCGGTGGCCCGTGATATTGTTTATCAGACATAAGGCTGGGACAACCCCAAGTTTTCGTGATGTGGTGGTTTGAAGAAGAAGCGGGAGAACGATCCAAGATTGATAGAAGGAAATGCTGAGAGGGATCTGTACTTCGTACAAGTTGCCTGATGCGGGTGTATTTCCCCAGTCGGTTGTTGAGTTTTTTGAAGGAGAAAAAATGTGGGATTGGCATTTTTCTAGAAAGATAGAATTACCCAGCAGAATGCCGGAGACCAGCTGACTTTTTGCTGCTCTGAGGTTGAGTTTACATTTGATGTTGTTCTTGAAGGCGATGTTGCTAGAAAGATGGCTTGAACTAGCGCGTAATTAAGCGAGGCGTTTCTTTCCCGATTGAGGCATGCGATCCGGACTCTCTCTCTTATCACAACTTCAAACGTCTACCCCAAAGGATTACCACGACAGTAATCCAATCGAATTAAGATTTATCATGTAATAGCCTATCATGGATGACCGAACATACAAACCCAAACCTAGTTGGGGAGCTGGAAGCCTACGGCACATTCAAACTTGGCGAGGGAGATTCGATTAAAAACTCGACCCTCAACTCCCAGTCCAAGGCAGTGCTACAGTACCAATAAGGGTCTTGGGCAAAGGTGGGGACGCCCACACCCTCCAGTTGCTAATCCGATAGGCTATGGGCTTAAGCAAGCTACGAAGCTGTCCCTTCTGGTTCATATGTCAATCCCAAAGAAGCAATTGTGTCCGGCAATTTGCTTGCGGCTCACTGAGGGGTTCTGTTGCCATAGCGGGGTAGGTAAGTGAGCTCTTGAGACGTCTGTATAAAAGACGATCCTATGCTGCTGGACAAGAAGAGCGAATATTTCCAGATATCTACTTATCAACAGGCGCACCTCCAACAACTCTCTGAGTCAAGCAGCAAGAACAGATAAGAAAGGCACGCATATATTCGCTCATCATCCTCTTCCCATCCTACTCCCATCCTACTCCCATCCCCACTATTCTCATCAGAAAATTCCTTGATATCCCATCCTTATACAAGCCTATCTACAAGCACTCAACTAACAATGGGGACCATTCTCAGCAAATCCAAGTCTTCTAAGTCCGCTCCCGAAAAATCTACTATGGCTCCATTGAGCTTCACCCACTACGCCGGTGCTCAGACCGAATTCAAGCCTCCTTTGATTGCCAACGAGAACGCCTTCCTTGGTGATATTGCAACCTCAGAGCCCAACGACCCCACAGCTCCCATATCCGCTGGTTTCTACAGATTGGAGAAGGGAACGCCCTTGGTCTATGAGTACACATACCATGAGATGAAGATTATTGTCGATGGAGAGTTTGATATCAGCGATGAGAGTGGACAAAAGGTCCATGCTGTTAAGGGAGATGTTTTCTACTGTGAGTGAAGATACCACAAAATAGAAGGAGAATACTAACGACAAGAAGTCCCTAAGGGAAGCAAGATCACTTTCACCACGGAGACCTTTGGACTCGGCTTCTTCGTTGGACAGAGAAAGGTAAGCAATACTCCCTGATGGCAAGGTTACAGATTCTGATATGCATGCTAGGAGGGAGGTGCTTAAGCGATAATTGACAGAAATTTAATTGATACCACTATCCACTACATAATTTTTGCGTTGCTTGTTGGGTAATTATCTGTTTCCCTTCAATTTCCTTTGGGTAATTATGGAGGTACATAGCCTTATAGGTTAAGTTTTCCTCCATATCCAATGTACATCTGCCTCAGCTGGGTTTATACCTAGTAAACAGGGTGTGAACAGGCATTTTCCATATGGTTTCGTCGTCGCCACACAGGTAATAGGCAGGAGCTACCACTAACGAGGAGGAGAACTTAACCTTTGTACCTCCGTACTACCTGGCTTGCGCTTCTGACTAAAGGGGTGACTCAGTTCACATCAAGCTGATCAAAATTTCTTGCTCACGATCTTGATTCCCGTGGACTTCAAGGGAGTCGAAATCTCATTATAATCATCACAGGAAAGTTGCGTTCAAATTTTAAGCATGTTTTATTTTTATTCCTCACGGGTCTCGCTTGCGTAAATACATCTCCAAACGAGGACTACGAAGCTTCACACGCCCTTCCTGTTGGAAGTCGGAAGTCGGAAGCCGTTTTCCTTCCGGTAATATATATATATTTCGTCCTTAACTTGTGATGCTTCCTTCCAATCAAGTGATTCGAGGAAATACCTGGACCGAATAACCGGGTAGGCTAGCATGAAACATCGCGGCCCGTACAACCCGTTATTGGTCACACCTTCTAATATATCATCGAGACTCAGTGACTCAACTACCGCGGATTTAGATTGCGGTGGATGAATCGTGGGCTAAGAAAATGGCTAGAATCATAGATTCTGTCGTTGTCGTACGTCAAGCTCCTTTAGTTGATGTTGAAGGATGACGAAACAAGGTTTCCGGAGCGCTGATGTAGATTAATGGGCGGAAAGGCGGAAGTGGTTCTTTCGAGTTTAGTTGGGGCCTATATATCGGCTTCCTTCACTCCTTGGTGGTAGGTAAGTGCTCAGTCCAAGTTACGGTCAGAAATCATGAAGGCTTCCAGCATTCTCGCTCTTTTAGCTGTAGCCATCGCTCCAGCTGCTGCTATCAGCGGTACAGCTACCACTACAGTACGCGTTCTAACCTAAACTAAAGATCTGCCCTAATCTACTAGTAGCGCTACTACGATGGCTCAAAAGGAGCATGTGGCTGCGGCGCCGCATCAGGAAGCTCTCTCTTCGGCTGGCAGGCGAGTCCCCTCTCCCCTCCTCATCGTCCCTTTTCCCTCTTCCTACTCTCGTCCACAATCGCCTAACTAACTCCCCTCCAGCTAGGCATAGGCGCCGGCCTCTACACCGCCGCTGTCTCGCAAGCACTCTTCGGCTCCTCCACTGCCACCTGGTGCGGCTCAGGCTGCGGTCTCTGTTACCAACTGACCTCGACCGGCTCCTCTCCCTGCTCTACCTGCGGCTCTGGTGGTGCCGCCGGCTCATCAATCATCGTCATGGCTACAAATTTGTGTCCGAATAACGGGAATGCGCAGTGGTGTCCTGCGACCGGGGGCACGAATCAGTATGGATATAGTTATCATTTTGATATTATGGCGCAGAGCGCGATTTTTGGCGACAACCCGGTAGTTAAGTTTAAGCAGGTGACATGCCCAAGCGCGGCGGCAAGTGATTGGGCGCAGTGTCAGTGTTATTAGGTTGGCGGAGGGTTGGCGGCTAACGTTGGATGAGGGCGAGTGCTGCTGTAGCTGTCGTTGGATCAAGGGTAGGATTGATTTGCAACCAATAGCTAGATCTACAAATGCGACTCTTGGAGCTACAAAGCGAATCCCAATGAGGCCTTGAAAACCACAGTTAAGTATCCAGTATTTTTGCATCGACGATTATGAAGATTCCAAGCCCCAACTTTCCAGAGATACGCGTCTTCACCAAGGAAGCATTCCAATGCCCAAGCAATAGTCGACCAATAACTTGAATTTACGACCTAGTCACTGTCGTGAATCAACTCACTTTCCCTCCTTTCCATCCAGATTCACTTTGGATCAAAATCGCTGACGCCTTCATACTCGGCTAATTTCGACCTGTGCTACATCCTAGAAAGCTGCCCTGCTATTCTGAATCCTTCGGTTCGTTCCGGTTTAACAATATTTCATTTGAATTAGGATGTAGATACGCTGGCTCCGAAAACATATTGGAATTCTACGTTTTTTGACCAATTTTTCTTTTGACGAGGTGTCAGCGAATGGGATTGAAAAGTTTGCGGATTGATGATGTTAAGGGGAGCTTTTGGGTCGCAAATCTGAGTGTCAAGTTTTGTATCTGTTCTTTGTCTTTTTGAATGGAACTGGGACTAGGTGGCTCTATCTGTGGATTTCTTGAGAGAATGCTTTGATAGCGGGAAAGAGGCTTGTTTCGGGGAGGTAAACCCATAATTACTTATTGCAGTGGACCGGAAATTTGAGATGGATCGTTAATGGGCTGGACGAGGTGGTTGTTTATCAGGGCTTTAGAGACTGCCATAAGCGAAAATCGGAATACCTGGAAAAGCTCCAGGTGAATTACAAGGGTGGAAGACGAGAGTTGGAGTTCGTTGAGGCAGGTGAAGGAGGCAAGACGGAGAAGTCAGAGGAGTTGAAGACATTCTTCAACGGCTGCTTTGACGACATTGAAGCAGGGAACGAAGTCACATTCGTGGAGAATCCACGGGTGTTTTCCCAGATGGAGAATCGCGAGATGTAGTCCGTGATTGACAAAAGTCCAAAGACCGGGAAGGATGAGCTCTGGCGGCCAGAAGTCAAAGTTATGCAGTTGAGGGCGAAGGTTCCGGAGGAGAGTGGAGGCGTTGAGTTCTCAGAGTTGGCTAAGTCATGGGTGTTGGATTGTCATAGAAGCGAGGGTGTCTATTTTTGAGTAATTGTACTTCTAGATACCAGACTTCAAAGCATCGTTTATACCGGTCTTGGATCAAATAGGAAATTAGTCACATTACCTTTCAGCCGCCCAACTTCCCAAAGCCTCGTGCTACCCACTTGAAGTTTGTCACCTACGTTATTCCCTGCCTAGCGGCCTTTTAATTCAGAAGGGGTTCTTGTTTGTTTCATCCTACTACAGCCTTTTCTCCTCACCTCTAAGTGATCGGACACATTCCCACTATCACGTGCCATCGCCTATCTCCCACCTTTGCAGTATCACTTTTAACACAGCACCGATTTCACCGATTTCAGCATCCTTCTGAAGTTTTTCAGCCAATATTTTGGCGCCTTCTCCCTCATTCTAATATTCAGCTACTATGATCCAGCTCGAAGCCCTTCCCGTCGACTGGTCCTCACTCCTCCTCACCAGCCTCATTCTCCTCGCTCCACTCCTCCCCCTCTACCTCTTCCTACAATTAATCCTCCTCCACCGCACACCTCTCCTCAAAATTCCCGGCCCAAAATTATATGCCCTCACAAAATGGCGTTTAGCTTACGACGACTACACCGGAACCCGAACCGCTTCCATCCACGCCCTACACCAGCAGTATGGCCCAGTAATACGGATCGGGCCTGACGAGTTGTCATTCTATTCCCTCACGGCACTGAAAACAATATATGGTGCTGGAAGTGGCTTCGAAAGGACTGTGTTCTACAGAATGTTCGATGTTTATGGCTATCAAAATCTCTTCACATTCTCCACCGTAGCAGCACATGCGCAAAGAAAGAAGCTATTAAATCACGCTTACTCCAAGTCCACGATTCTGAAATCTCATTCCTCGATGGTGCAGACCAAGGTATGGGAATTCTTGGAATTGGTTAACAGGGAGAGAGAGGTTGCGAGTGAGGTGTTTGGGAGTTTGCATTTCTATTCTTTGGACAATATCACTTCTTTCCTGTATGGTGAGCAGGGCGCTACGCACGCTATGACTGGGAAACAAGAAGATCGGGAGATGTTGACCGATGTGTTGGATCCGAAGAGGAGGAAGTTAGCTTGGTTCGCAGCTCACTTGCCTGCGTACACGAAGTGGTTACTTTCTCGCACAGGAGTTGCAGAGAAGGTAATCAATGTGCTTGGATTGCTGCCAATGCAGAAACCAACCACTTACACTGGGATCCGGCAACATGCTCTCTCTACTTTCAACGATTTTAAAGCTAGTTCTCGGGAGGCAAAAACGGAAGGAGGAAAACAGACGATTATTCGCCGTTTATGGGATAACCATGTTTCGGTGAAGACTGATGGCGGCCTGGCGGACATGGAAATCGCATCCGAAGCAGCCGATCACTTACTAGCAGGTGTAGATACGACAGCTGATTCATTGATGTTTCTCATCTGGGCACTTTCTCTACCAGAGAATGTGAAGTTTCAGGAGAAGTTGATTGAAGAGGTGAGGAATCTTGAGGGAGGAGCTTTGGATGAGAGGGGTGTTCCGACAGTGGTTGCGGCGGGGAAATTGAGATATCTGGATGCGGTAATCAAGGAGACATTGCGTCTTTATGCACCTCTTCCGGCTAGTGAGCCGAGGAGTCTACCAACCGGTTGTGTGATCGATGGGTATAAGGTCCCCGCTGGCACCGTAGTGAGCATGTCTCCCTACACTCTCCATAGGAATCCAGATGTTTTCCCCGAGCCCCTGAAGTTCGACCCGGAGCGTTGGCTTGGAGATGATGACAGTGTCAAGAAAATGGGGAGGTGGTTCTGGGCCTTCTCAAGCGGTGGGAGAATGTGCATTGGGTTACAGTAAGAGTTGCCCTGCCACGTGTGTCGTTGGAATCAGAAGCTTGGTGAAGAAAGCTGAGAACACGAGCTAATGAGGGGTAGTTTGGCAATGGCCGAAATGACGACGTTGACAGCAGCGATCTATCGGAAGTATAGGACAAAAGTAAAGGCTGGCACAGAAAATATCTCACCAGGAGTTACAAGTCGATTTGAAGTTTTCAGGGACGAATCGAAGACGGAGATGAAGGTCAGTTGCCACTATTTCATTTGGTTGCTGTACAATGCATCAGCAGCAGCGATGAATTTGAGCGACAGTGATATGCTGATTAGAGAGTACAGGAGCATGAATGTTGGATTGAATTCCAACACCAATGAGTTGAAAAGGGGTTTCATTGGCGTTCAGCTTACAAAAAATGGCTAAAACTTTTCTATTTCAGATTAAAAGCAGTTAGGCATTCTTCATCTCACCCGCTCCACCATTCCCATCACCTCTCCATCCATAATTCCAGATATATACACAGTACCAGCCCTCTTCCACGCCTTGTCACTCTTCGGGCCAGCACCTGTCTCGATTCTTCAGTGGCCAGTTTAACACCAATGGCGCACACGCTCCGTCGACAACCCTACCTTCTGACCGACCGCTGCCCTGGTCGGATAAGCCCAAAATAATCCTTCCTCTGTCACAAAAAACACCACCCAATTGTGTTTGATGCGATGGCGAAATCAAGGGATATTGGCTTAACAAGTCAATTTCTGAACTCGGAATACATCTGGTGTCGAATAGGGTGACGAGGAGAGAGAAAGGTATTGGTATGGATAATGGCTTTGTCATTTTTGTGAGAATTGAAAAGCAGATTGATTTGGATCTCGAACAATAGTGACGAAGATCTAGAAAGCTGAGGAGCAATGTTTGAGTGAGATCACTTGAAGTAATGTTGACAAGAAATGAGCCGGGCAGTGCTTTGCTTCTCCTCAGTCGTCCGCCTTGAGAGGCATGACGGATGGAGAATCAAGACAGATTATTGGTAGGAGCATCTGAAGAGCCCTTCGTTTCGCCCAGGCTTAATACTATGGGATTACTCTGGGTCATTGAAGGATGGGTAGATTTGAATATACACTGGCCAAACATCCACCGTTCTCCATACCATTGGTCACAAAAGCTAAGTGCGCAGCATCAGGAGCCTGAAAATCAGCTACGATCTGAAACTGCTCACAAGAATCAACTCTGATACAGGAGAACCCAGCCGTCGCACAACAGTAAAGTTAGTCAAATCTACGCCTCCAAAAGCTCAAGTACCTCCTTCTTTCCCTTCTCTTCTGCAACATCTATTGCGAGCTCGCCAAACTTGTTCTCCAGATCCCTATCAGCACCATTCTCCAACAAGACTTTCACAACCTTCTCATGCCCCTTTGAGGCAGCTAACATCAGCGGCGTATCATCATTCTCTCCACTTCTCTGGTTGGCATCTCCCCCTTTTCGAATGATATCCCGAACAAGAAGTTCGTAGCCCTGCTCCGCTGCCAACGGAAGTGCCAAGCGACCCTTCGAATCGGCAAGATCCAGTCGAGCACCACGCCTAACTAAAAGTTGCGCAGTCTTCACATGTTCGAAGAAGATGGCTAACACGAGAGGGGAGGCACCTTTCGGACTGCCTTCCTCTTCAACCTCATTGATATCCGCGCCCGCATTCAAAATCTCTAGAACAGCACTCCGTTCACCTGTTCTGCAAGCGGATCGGAGTGTTCTCCCCAGCCATGCGCTTCGGACTGCTGGATCTTTGATCTCGGCCTTGAGAAGTAGCGTGATTGCTTCCGGATTATGGTAGTTAATAGCATTGGTAAGAGGACTGCACCCACTGCTATTTTCAGTCGGGTCCGCACCATGTTTTAGTAACAGCCGGATCATGTTCACATGGCCGTACACTGTAGCTTGATGGAGTGGTCCTCCATCAGACTGGCTGAGAATATTGGGATCTGCTCCTTTGTCGAGCAGGAATTGTGCCATCTCTTCGCCATTCTCTTGATACTTATCATCCCTCATCCCCGCCGCGTAATACAGTGCAGTTCTCCCTTGTTGAGCCTTATCTGAATGGAAATTCGGGCTGACTTTGGCCTCTGTTATTAGAATCTTCACAATCTCGAAATGGCCAGAAGATGCTGCTCCAATCATGGCAGTTTCAGCCTGCGCCTGGTCCTCTGCCAAAGCACCCTGGTCTATGAAGTACTTCAATAACTCGACGTGTCCCTTTCTGGCAGCGCTCTGGAATAAAGTCTCGTCATATCCGTTCTTATTATTCAGACAGACCTCCCGCCTTTTCAACAACATTCGGACGATATTTAGATTCCCCTTGTCCACGGCGTGGTTAAATGCTGCTTGGTAATCGGCAAGTGTTGCAAATTGACCAGTCTTGTCTTCGTGATCTAGGAGTAATTGACATGTTGACTCGTGATCCCCGCTTGTTGCCCAGTAGATTGGCTTCTTAATCATTAGTGGAGGGTTGAGGTTTGCCCCGCGTTCCAGCAGAAACATAAAGGCATCGTCCATTCCAAACAATGCAAGGCGATGGATGCAAGGCCACTCGTTCCAGATCAGAGTGTTGACATCTGCTCCTTGATTCACCACGCTCTTGATACCTTCGAAATTCTGTCTCTGAACCTCTTCAGCGAGTAGTCTGTTGAGCCGCTCCTGATCCGAAGATGTCAGGAATCTGGGAACTTGGAGAATTTGACCAAGTCCGTTGTCGACTTCTTCGCGGGTAATGAGTATGATACCACCATACCCACGAGATGGCAAAAGATCCATGATATCGTTATATAAGGTATTAGGCTCGTAATTATCGAGAACCAGCAGCCAAGGATGCCACAAGTCATCAAGGAAAGATCTGACGAAACTGATCTTCTCTTGTCTGCTCCCATCAACTGATCGCTGAATCGTCGCAGATATCCCCTCAAAGCCGAGTGACAAGTTTTCCAGAGACGAGGCGTCGAGCCAGAACACGCTTCGAAACTGGCCCAGTAAATGTGACTGATAGCAATACTCGAGTGCAATCTGAGTCTTTCCGACGCCCTGTTCTCCGGCGAGAATGAGAATTGTTGGATTTTGAACCCGCAGCCGTGCGGCATCTTGAAAATGCTCATCAAGCTCCTGAATCAAACTTGGGCGCTCCACAAATGGTGAAATACGTTTCTCTCTCACGTAGAAGAAGGTATCATCGACTGGTAACGTGGGGGTCTCTGCTGAGTCGATCACATGGTGAAGCACAAGAACCGAAATGTAGGTTTGTAGCGTTTTCTCAATCTCCCGCACCTTCTCGTCGTACTTGAAACTGGCAAATACTTTCTTGATCTTGATCTTGAAATTATCGCCTGGCGCCCGGGAGATCTCATTGATGATCTTTTCGACTTCTATGACTTGGGACTGACATCCGGAAACCATGCCCTTGAGAATACATTTCGTGTCGAAATCGAGGTTCTTGATTTGAGAATCAGATTTGATTCTGCCAAGGGCGCTGAGTAGCAGAGGGAGCTGGGTAAAGATTGCTTGTAGAGATTTTGGAACTTCCCCTGGATTTTTGGAATTGAATTCCTGAAGACGATCCACAACCTTGAGGCCAAAGTCAATGAACTGAACGACAGAAGAAGCAAGACCAATGGCACTGAGAGGATCCATGGTGTCGATTTTGTTGATGATGTTCTGGATCTGGAGAGAATTGGCCAAGAAATTGTTAATATATCAAGTAGGATTTGGCAGTTGCAGCCTTGCTGTCAGCCTAGCGCCCTTCGATTCGCTGACATACTTCCAATTGTCCTCAGAAGGTCTTACAACAGCCATAGTCCAACTTGAACAATAAATGGCTTTCTTTTTAGGGGAGGTTGGTGATGTGGACGAGGGTGCTGGTGGTGGCTGAGCCGCGGGAGCTGAAATTTAGCTCTCTCGCTAATGCAAGCGCTAATCCTATTTCTGTTGCCCCTGAACACTCAGAAATATAGGGGCTCGTCTTTTTCTACGAAAGACTACATTCGCCAATCTCGAGTATCAACAGGTCCGAAAGCCCTTCTAGTCGGCCGTCTGGGTTCTTTTCATTTCTCTAAGGAATCTCTCTTCACTCAGATCACCACACGGTTATCCTCAATTCCTTCCTTATCACCACCTGACTGGTCATTATCCATGTGGATTCCTCTGAATATCCCATGCTATTTTCAAGGAATTCATCATGAGAGCGTGGTTCTAAACTAGAAGTTGTAAAGTCACAGAATAATTTTCAGCGTTTCCCACCAACTATTAGTGTAGGAAGCATTCAAGAAAACAGTTACTAAACTAGATAGATCATGATCATTATGAAAAGCGGATTCATAAAAAGACTGAATATTAAGCAGATGAATTTTGAATTTTGATGCCGACATGATAACGGTCAAGTAACGTCGTGGCAACACAATTATTCACTTGGTACTTCACTGGTATCCAAAACTAGAGAATAAGCAGATTTTCTGGACCCAGCACATTGCAGCCCAGCTAGTTCTGACCAAGAATCACGTACTACTCGCTGAACATGAGCAACATGTGCGAACTCCTAAATCGCATACCATGATTCAGTCTATTTCAGAATTGTCGCGGTTTGGTCCGAGTTCAGGGGTTTGGGCTAAGTTAAGCGAGTTTTCCCTTTCCAACGATTAAGTTTAGTATCGGGTTCAAGCCCGAAATTCGAATATCTTGGGAAACTAAGTACAAGTTACGGATTATCAAATATACTGGGAAAAGAAGAAGTTGAGGGTAAAAGAAATTAAATCGCAGACCCCGAGGGTAGCACAACAAATCAACACCTAGCAAGTAAAGGCAATCGACCAGTAAGAAAATGCAGTAGTATAATATCTTGACCTCGCCATTACGCTCTAAAGGAATAGACACGGTAATCTCAAGCCTGGGGTCTCACTTCAATTGGTCTGACTCTCCAGGATACCCAGACGCCTATTATTTATACTCTCAGAACCTGAAACTCTCCGCAGGGCCCAAATAAATCGTCCTCACACCCGCCAAATCTACTACAATCCTCTAAACCACACCCCTAGCTCCAGTGACCAAAGATTCGGCCCCAGCCCCCATTGTATGTTTCGTCGTCGAACCATACCCCGCGTCCTCAACCCCCGTCGTCCACGGACTATGCGGCGTTTTCGGATCTTTAGTTGGCACGTATTCTGCTGTGATTGGTGTTTCATTGTCAATCGCAATTGCACGTACCAATGGCCGACGTGGATCCATATTCAAGTTTAGCCCAAACAGACTATGGAGAAGCAGTGCCTGAGTTGAAGGGGTGGGGTTGCAGGTGAAGGTACTCGGAAAAAATGGCGAGTACTTTGTTCTGTGAGCTGGAAAAGAGGGCGAAGTATTTAGAATTGCGAAGAGGTGAAATCCTGCGAGGAAGGGGCAGGGCTTAATTACGTAGAGATGCATGCGCTGGCTTGGCCAACCCTTATTATTATTTTGGATGGCTGATAAAACAATTTGGATAGCAAAGAACAGACCCAAGGTCGCAGAAGAGTTGCCGTGTGAAGATATTTATTTCTACCAGAAGTGCTAAAGATGACGATCTATGAAAAGCACTCCATGTATCGTTTATCTCTCATCCTGAATAACATGGCATCCAGCAGCCAGATCCAACTTCATTCTCATGGGTATCATTATCTCCAACGTCTCCATTCATCTTCTCCAGTCATCATCTCCAACCAACATTATAGAACTTGTCAGCTTGCCAGCCTTCCAAAGGACCTCCAAACTCAAAATAAGGGTATCTCGCAGTAAATCATAAATCATAACTCCATCCCGTCCACCATGAACGCCAATGTCGATAAACCAAGAATGACCCAGGCGTAGAGATATCCTCTTTCACTCAATGGCACCAAAACTACCACACAGCCTAATCTCGACATCCCTACCCCTCCAAGTCTTCAATCTCTTCAACGTTGGCAACACTCACGTTCTCATCAAACATCATTCCGCTAGCTTCGCACATCTTTCGTCGGACATAACTCGCGTCAGGTTTGAGCATGGCATACATGCCAGGCGTGATTGCTGGCAGGTAACCTCCCTTGCCAGCCTTTGCTTTAAGAGTCGCAAATTGCTTCCCCGCCATGAACCAAGGGAATCGCCTCAAGGGCTTTCGCCTGTATGAGGCAAAGAGGGCCGATGCTCTGAGCAGCGCCCATTGAGACTCATCCGGGTCGGAAAGATAGCTATTGAGAAGGGACTCTGTGAGAGCTGTGCAAGTCTCAGACGGTAGAATAGCTTGGTACAGTGGGTAGTACTTGTCTACGATTTCCATGAACTCGGACTTGGAGTCGTCTTCCTTTGATTTGCTTTTAGATCTACTCATCTCGACTCCCCACTCGCGCTTGAAATTTTTAATGTCTTTGTCTAAGCCATCGATAATAACCTTCCATTCTGGGTGTCTAGTAGCCAGGTCTCGAGCCCAATGGTACTTCTTGACAATATCTGGATCATAATGCGGCGGGTCAGGCATGCTCTGCCAGAACGTAGTCAAAGAATCCTCAACGGTTTCTTCTGCAAGCAACATCAGGCAGTCGATAATATGGCTCGATCTTCTATCGATATCACCGCTCTTATAGCCAGGTTGCCGAGGAGAAAATCTGATTATCCTCGCCTTGAATTTGTCAAGATCAAGTTCGTTAAACTCGTAGCCTTGTTTGGCTTGATCGACGAGATTGCTCAGAAGAGTACACAAGTATATAAGTTCTCTTGAGTCATGCTTGCCTTGGGTGTAAGCAACACTCTCTTTGTAGACCGTGGCAATTCCTAGCATGCTTGGTTGCATATTGAAATCCAGCGACTTTTTCAGGAAAATCGAAGTAGCGTTCTCGCCTGGGTAATCTGCTATAAGCTCTTCATAAGTTGTCGAGCTTTTCCGGATCAACCCTTCTTTGACCAAATCCGGACAAATAGGGACCTCTGCATTCTCGAAATTATCGACAATGGTAGGTTCCCAACAGACCCAAGCAATATCGCCATCGTAATCGCCGCCGGAAAGTTTCGCCGCGAGGGAAGGGTTGCCCTTGGTGGAGAATACAATAACATCCTTCAACCCCATAAGCTCAACTTTAAACACAACCTTCACTTTCTGAATATCACTTGTGTAGTGGGCAGGGTTTCGTGCAACCAGCACATCGGTTCCGTTCAAATATGCGTCGGTAAAGTTTGAGACGTTGTCGACAAAATTTGAGAAGTCCATGAAAACCTCGCCCTCGTCGAGTACGCCCCAAAAGTCTGGCACCATGAACGAGTAAGCTGACCTTCCAACTGAGATGTTCAGTTTCTTGCGTAAGTTATCGGTCTCGGATTTGAATGCCTTGTAAGCTAGATCTTTCATGAAGGTAAGATCTTTTGGATTGAACCCAGCATCTAACAACATGTTTAGTCGCTCCTCCGTAGACGAGGGTAAGGCAGCCCGGTAGGGAATTTTGCCGGCAGCAAGCTTCTCGCTGATATCAGGCCTGCTTTCACGAAGCCATTTGCGGAACAGTTGGGGCTCGTTCATTGCAGTCTGTAGACCTTCAAGCTCGTGGGCTAGGCCCGCCTTAAGAAGGCAAGATAGCGCGTATCGCATATCTTTTGGATTTTTGGAACGATCAATAAGTAGTGGGAGGAATTGAAGATTCAAATCGGCAGACTTGAGAGCACCGGAAGAGATAAGAACTTCGAAGGTTCGGGTGCTTGGATGACCAGATGCGAGATCTGGGGTCCATTTGCACTGTGATTCGTATATCTCAATCCAATCACCCCCACGTTGGTTGAAGCGGTCCACAGTCCAAAAACCTTTGGCTTCCCCAATCCGACCTTGGAATCCACTTGGAGGGTACGATAACCCAAGCTTTTGCGTGACCTTGAGAGCAAGCGTTGCGGAAATCCGGCCGGCCCCGTCAGTCATCACTTCGTTCCCAGACATGATATCCGCTCTTCGAAGAATCTGCGATTCCTCGAGTACAATGGTAGCAGTATTGCGAGAGACTGCTAGAGCAGTACGAGCGAAGAGCTTTAAGTAGCTTTGGTGCGTGTTTGCTGCGGTCGGTCTGACAAAATCCAATAACTCTGCAATTTCTATTCTGGGGCGAATAGTAGATCGATTCCTCCTTGGCCCATAATTTTCTAACCCGACACCGGATGTCGCGAAGAAATACAGTCTATGGGCTGTAGCTGTAGCTCTCTCATCAGAACTCTTACCCGAATCCGACTTCTTCTCTTTCCCCTCCTTCGGCTTCACAAAGAACGGTTTCCAACAGCGCCCAAGCAAGTTATGACCGGCAAACTCTCTCCCACAAGGGCTTACCAACCAGTCAAAGAAGATCTCCCGCCCTCGGTCTCCCAGATTACGAAACAACGGAGGCAGATGATTCTCGGACAAATTGGGAATATTGAGCTCGAGAAAACGATCTTCGCCGAAATGCCGGCTGAGGCGGTGAGAACGGTCCATTTTAAGAGGATTTAATTTTAATTGAAAGAAGGGATAAATTGATTCGCGGAAATTTAGAGAACCGGAGAATACAACTGAGCGTGTTCCTGCTTGGAAGGTATCGGATGCTGATGCCCAGACTTCTTGTGAGCAACTTTCTGGGAGCAGCTTCCCTCTCAGCTCTGGAAGCCGTGACAAAATCTCCCAGAGAGCGCTGTAGTCATCGATGTCCCCTGTTGAGAAAGATGGAAAGTTTTCTGGAATAGGAACTCCAGCAAAGAGACAAACTCGTGTGACTTCGTAAATTACGCGCACAGAGTATGAGCTCATACACGCCGGCAAATCGGGAAAAACGGCGTCTAAGCCGTCACGCAATTCTTTTTCTGAAGGAGTATCGAATGCAAATTCTTGGAGGCCTTGTGATAGCTCTTCATTCACCGGTATTCTAGAAGGGGAGTCCAGTCGGAAATCATCGCCTTCGTATAGGGCTTCATCCTCTGGCACGTCGGCTACGATCCTCTCGAAGCTGCTGGAGCCGTAATCCGACTCTATTTTATCTGGTTGGCGATTGATGAATGACTCCTTAACCTGAGCTGGCAAAGAAGTCTCATCATCTAGGCTGGTGTCTTGGGTATCTTGAGTTCCTGCCGCCCAAGAATTCGAATTTGAGAGAGGAGGGCGAGAGAAGACAGTCGATGCAACCGATGCGAAACTAGTACTAGCGCTCCGCAGAGTTCGGGGCGCCTGCGTTAACGACCTTCCACGACCTGGGGGCGCCATATCGCCTGGCGCCTGGCGAGGTGTTGATAACTTCATCGAAAAATCCGCAGAAACGGCATCCGTCTCTTCAGACTGCTGTGGCGTACGAGCCTTCTTTGAGCTTGTCGGGACATCTGGAAAGGGTTCTTCTCTTGCCCTCTTGGCTTCAGCTCGGGGGCTACTTAGGATGAATGGTACAGCCTTATCATTGACACGTGGAGACGATGGACCAGACAACCTGGCCGGGCTAGGAGAGGCTAGCTCTGCTACTCGTGTGGAATTCCAAGCTGATTTTAGTATATCATGCAAGCAATCTAACAATTGCTGTCGTTCTCTATCGCTGACTGGCTTCGGCTTGTTCCTTGTAGCTATTGGGACAACCCCTCGTTCAGCTTTAGGCTTGTGTTTCCAGCCGGTATAGAGAATCATGGCTTCCTTTTCAAATTGATCAATAGCTTGATCAAGCCCATTCTTCCAGTATAAGTATCGCATCTTCGAGTGACAGTCTTCTTCTTGAGAGCCTCTATTTTTACTAGGTGAGAAGTCTGTCTTTGGTCGGATACCTATGTCCCATCTGTCGCAGAGCATCGAAATCTTCTTAGCTAGAAGGTCCCCCTTCACGGCAGACCCCGACGTCCCAGCGGGGGAGCCCATAGGGCTGATCATAGTGCCCCTCGCAGCCATTAGATCATAATTGGCAGCAGAATGTGTTATTCGTATCCAAAAGGTGATCAGAAGTCTGGCGGGCACGTATTGGAAGACGGGAGAAGAAAGCGGTTGGGCGTGGTCGGGCGGCCTCGTAGTGGTGCTTAAATAGTGGTCGAACTACAAATGATTGTAAGTAAGTATTCTTTGATAGACGGGCAGTTGAAGGCTGACAGGAGGTGGGGCTGGAAGAGGGCTTCGGCGTTCGCAAGGAGGGGTTGTCGCTACGGAAGATCTGGCTGAGTATGGGCTCTGTTCAGAATGGCAGGAAGACAGCAATTGCGTGCGGGAATAAGTTGATCACTGTACCAGACGTGAGAGTTGAATTGGGGTCTGAGGTCTGCGGCAGGGTGAGGTGTTCGTTCTTTGGGGGTGTCGAGGAGAACGGAGGTTAACAATTGTGGCTATCTGGGTAAGGACGGCAAGGCTGAGGGCGCTTTATTGGTTAGTCAAAAGAGATTCGCCAAGAGGCGGAAAAGAGCCATTGGTACTTACAGATGAGGTAAAAACAAAGCTGAGAGCTCGCTGATAGAAGAGCTAAATTAGCAATAGAGGAGGTGCTGAGGTGCACAAAGTGAACGACGGTGGGAGAGAGAGAGGCGTTTGAGTTGGAGTTTGGGGGACGCGCTCATTACACGAACGCATGGGACGGCCCGAGACGCTAGCACAGCCGCAGTGCAACCCCCCCTGGCGTCACTCCCTCAACTTCCAACCGCTTCACATCTCAAGGTATCAACGACCTCGTCCGTATCCTGCATCGTCCTTCAAGACTTTCAGAGATGTGGCTGTGGCAAGTCGCAAGATGTACTTCCTAAGAGTGGAAGTGCGCAAGCAATGGCTGCAAGACAACCCACCTATCCAATCCTCGCTCCTGACAACCAGAAAATCCGAGTCCATCCGTCCGATCACCATAAACGGACGGGATCAACGTGAGGCTGGACCTGAACTAACGTCTCATCAGATGCAACTGTCTCCGGATCAAGAGGCTTTCCTATATATAGCCTTGTAAGCCTTGCTTGCTTTGCCTGCGCAAACGGGGTCCAAGGACGCCTTGTGCTACCACACTATCATCACAACCCCTCGTTGGCTACAATGTCAAGCACGAGGACAAAGCTGCGTGGAGACTTCACGGCTGGCACTATTGCAATGCATGCTTCCCGAAGCTCTCCCTTATTTGCTCACCAAAATTCCCGGCTTCAAGGATGTTCGCAGCCGGATGTCAGGCTCCGAATACTCGGATATGAACAGCTCGATGTCCTGGGTGGGAGGTTTTGGGAGAATATCTCTTGGCCGCAGATGAGCCTTCTCATCGTATCCGCGGCAAGAGAACCCCATAAAATCATATACCGACAATTGCAATTAATATATCAGACTCGGGAGATGGGTTTCTTGTTGGACCTGGCATTGTACCCCGCAATACCCCGCTGTCGATGCCCGAGGCCAAATACAGTCGTCCAAACAGCATGGGACTGCTCATTATACCTTGAACTTCTAAATTCTTTAGACTCGCAGTGCACTGTCTTGATATACTCATAGTCGAGGAAACACGGAGGTTCGCTTGGCTGACCTTCTACCTATATCCGGCCATTAGTCCGGTATTGTGGTTCGTTTCTTCTACCCTTGTACCACCTCCATTATACCATCGCCTGCTTCTTCAACATTTCTTGAAATTTTCAGAAGATCGTCTTAATATTCAGCTCTCGCTCGGTGCTAGTGCGGAGTCAAAAGTTCTAAGCAATTGCTTCTCTTCCGACGTCAGGACAATTCGGGTGCATATCCGAACTTTCTGGTGAGGCTTGTCGTCACTCCGATGTAGGCTTTCAAAGAAAAGTATAGTCGAATGTGAATCGCTAGGAGAAATATTAACCTTCTCTAACTTTTTAACATTCAAATCTTTGTATATTTCAGGAGTTCGTTTACTGGATAGCTGAAGTATTTGGTCAGACGTCAGCGTCACCTCCTTATTCCGAATTGATCACCGAGTGTTTCAGACATAACGGGACAAGAATAATATGTGTCGAATATATTCCTCCTCTAACCCTTTTTGCACCCAGTTTCAGAAACTTGGGACTTGGAATCTTAAGTAGTTGCTAAGAGATTTCCATGTCGTTTAACCAGTCATCATGATCAACTGCCAGTAACAGCTCATCAAAATTTATTCTCGGTTTTCTGTTCAGCCTCAGGTTTGCTCCTCACGACCCCTCAAATGCTGCAGAAACATCAGGTCTCTGAATTAGGCCTCGTTTGATCGATTGGCTCAGTTGTGCTAATATATTTTCAGTGTTAATACTGTGAAGTGCGCAAGTGCGCAAGTCGCGATTTCATCCATTTTATCCCACGTGATAGCGGGAGAACAGCTACGCCAAAGTACTTTCTTTCAGTCATTTATAATCAAGAATAAGAGGAGTCCCGGACGCGATCCAACGATTCACGGCAATTACATGAGTGTTCTGTGTTTGGACCGAACCCTGTTCCAAGGATTCTACCCCGACTTCATCACCCATGACACCAAGACGCATTATGTCGTACCTGCCATGAATCGCAATTAGAATCGTCCCAAGCCAACTTCGATGCCTAGTTAGATCATCTAAAAGGATGCTATAGATCTATCAAGTATACAAGGATTAATAGTTCGACGGTGAATGGGATCTGAACGAATTATAGTCTGTTGCAAATATTGGTTGAGGTCGCTGTGACCGAGTTTAGGAGAGTGTAAGTGTGACTTTTCCAAAATAGGAGCTCAGAGGAGATATGAGAACTGACAACAGAACAAATTAACTTGGCTCCTTCTCTCCCTCTAAGACGACGACCTAGCTGGCTTGTTCGCTCGCCGCGTAACTCTCGGTGTTTGTAATATGACACTTACTCACACTCACTCTCAACTCAAACACCTCCAACATCGTCTCCCTGACTCTCTCTTGACTAAACAACATTTGCACCGTCCCCGTCCCGATTACCGTTCCGGGAACAGTGTCAAGCCATTCTCAAGTATCGAGCCGTATTAGTGGGACTTTTGCTACAATAGCCAGCAGTTTAGTGAGTAATGTTGTAGATGTGGCCCTAGACTAGCGGGTGATGCGAGTACTGCAGTGAAGTACAGGAGTCAGCAAATTGGAAACGATCACTTAAAAACATGTGTCGTCTGTAGGCATAACTCTAGCGCCGTCTGTTCCGGTGTGACCGCCCCAGAAAGAGACCAACTAAGGTGTTATTGTGCATCCTGGGGGAAGGCGGGAGAAACTAGGCTGGACATATATATACACTATGTAAGTTTCAGGATTCTGGTCTTTGGCACCCCCCTCCACTCATCCACTACATCTCCCGCTCCCCACTATTAAAAGAGGAAAGCGATCAAGTAGTCAGCACAGCAATCGAGTAATCACCGAGCACAAACTCAAAGCCCCCTCCCTCACCAGCAACTAATCCCGACACGCTCCTCATAACCACCTCCTGCACCGTTCCATTCACAAGCAAGTTACTCGCTAATCCATTATCGGCCGTGATGACAGTGAGCGTGGCGTGAGAGCCGGCTGGCACCCCTTCAAAACTAATGTTAAACGGAACGGGGGATGTGGCGTTGTAGATTGCTGTTTTGAATGTGTAGGATCCGGGATCGGAAACTCCCTTCGCGGTTGTTAGCTCTTGAATGAACGGAGATGGTGGGAGATGAACGTACAGCAACATAGTAAGCGGGTCCAAAATTACCGTCTGATTTCACAGGAACGGTCGAAGTGTAGCGGGCGTTGGAGAGGAGTTCGAAGGCACGGTAGGATGTCGAGAGGACGGTTTGGGAGGGGTTGGATGTGAATGATACCAAGTCGGGCTATTTTTCTCGTCAGTCCTTTCCGTTTCGTCTCATTTCCTCTCAATCCGGCTCTCTTTCCCTTCTCCCGTCTCATCCTAGCTTCCTAGTATAAGAAGCAAAACTTACGCTCCATTCATAACTATTCAGGTTCTGAAACCCAGGCGCGTAACTCATCCCGATCATATTATCTCCGTTCCGCTCAACCCCCAAACTCCACACCGCTTCACTAACGGCGCCCGACCATATGGGGGCTGCCATTCGGGCTGCGGACCAGTCGGTGCCAGCTGTGGGTTGGCCGTGTAGGTTGTATTGCACGTTGGCGTATTCGCCGACGAGGACCTTGTGTGTGCGGTCGGCGTGGTCGAAGTATCCAAAGCGCGAGACGAAGTCGTCGGGGCGGGTGTAGATGTCTATAGGGGTGGTTAGTTGGACGTTGAAGGAAAAAAGTTTGAGATCAAAGCCGGCATAAGTGCCAAAATTCTTGAAACGGAGAAGATTGCTTACGGAAATCAGTGGCAGATGTAGGACCGACGGCTGACAAGTCTCCAGCTGAAGAGATGACGGTGATGTTGGGATATTTGGCGTGGATTGCTGTGAAGAACATGTTAAAGCCTAGGAGTAGGTCAGTTTGTTGTAGCTCTCAAACTTGGGGAGTAAGATTGCTCATACGGTATTGAGCATATGATCCAGCTCCGCCCTCAAGGTTATCCTCATTTCCAATCTCAACGTAGTTCAGTACCCACGGCTCTGGGTAACCGAGAGATGCTCGCAAGGCACCAAATGGGGTGCTCTTATCTCCAAGCACGAACTCAAGTTCGTTCATTGTGTCATTGACATATGGTGCCAAGGCAGCTTCGGCGAGGTAATCATGAGATCCGAGGTACATGCCAGACCAAACCGCGAGGAGTGGTTCCATTTCGAGATCGGTGCACCACTGGTTTTGTTAGACCCTTTTCAAGTTTCTGGAACTGTGCTCTCACATTGAAATACTCGATCAGCCCTTGACCATCTGTATTCTCATATCCCCAGGTTCCAGGTCGACCAGGGCGATTTACCAAAGGACCAATTGTCTCGTTCCAAGCCCATCTGTAGTGGTAGGAGTCTCCCTCGCTGCGACGTATCAGTTGCTGGTTCTTTACCAATAGCTGAAAACTTACACGTTGTTTCCTCCTGGCATTCTCAGGAAACTCGGATTCAAAGCCTTCAGCGCAGTCATAAGTTCCACCCTGTTTCCGTTCTCCCTGCCCTTGTATGTAGGTGGGAACAAACTGATCAAGTTGAAGTTTACTGATCCACTGCCAGAATCGAAGGTAATCGAGAAGGTGTTATCGCTGTTTGGCGCGGCAACTCCAGGCTCCAATTCGAATTTGTGTTCAACCCATTCCCCACTCGAGCACAAAGATGGAATGTCGACACTGACAAAAACATCGGACGTAGTTGCAGATTGAAGAGAGATGGTAAATGAGCCATTGTAAGATCCCAGAGCCCAGAAACTACCAGTATACTTCTGCTTCTCGACGCTGAGGCCCCAGTATCCCGGATTCATGATACCGACTTTGCCCTCACTGGCCAGAGGAGCAACATTGACTGAATTTGGGAGGGCGGAGGACAATGCAATGGCGCTGAGTTCCAGAGTCAATGATGCATTCCCTACAGCAGTCCACGGGTAGAGGGTGCTTGGGTACTCGGTGCTCCCCTGGAAAGCTCGATTCCGAATCATTTCAGCGTAGATTCCTCCATCTCCAGAATAATTGATATCCTCGAACATCAACCCATACATCAGCGGCGAGGTAACATTTCCACCTGTACCAGCAACTGTGAGGTTGAGCGCACTTGCGACTCCAGCTAGGAGGGAAAACGAGAGAATATTATTCCACATCTTGAATCTTGAGCGTAATTGAAGAGACGAGAAGTCAATTGAAAAACCAAGCCTCACTAACCATTACCTGGTCCATCCAGGGTATATATTTCCCCCTTCTCCCACCATCTATCTACACTTCTCCGCAATCCCCATCATCAGTCTCCACACCAGAGGTTAACCTCTCCCCTACTTCCCCGTGAAGCCCAACATTGACCCGAGCTTCTCCGCAACAATCCAGGTACGAGATTGGAAAATCCATGTGAATGCCGAGCGGCGGAACGTAAATACCGGGTGTTTCGCCCCCTCCGATTGAAGCGCATGCAGGCGCGGAAAATTGTCTGGCCTAAAGGTAGATTATATCTGCATGGGGAGGAGACGGATCTCAAATTCGTCAGTGGCGGGGGATGGGCTGGGGGAGGGGTCTGGGGTAACATCTGCCGAGGAGATCGGGGGGAGATGGGAGATCCACCAATTAGAGTGAGTGAGGTTCTAATGACAACTAATGGAGGCCGAAGTCTTTAGGTGAAGTCGGACAGATGTAATTGAGAGGGATATAAGTTGTGGGGAGGAGGAGTAATAACCTGTTCCATACAAGTGAGATGTTGGTTGTGGTGCGGACTACCGGATATCCGCAAGCCCTTGCCGAATAGTGCAGATGGACTTATCTACTTGGGAGATCTCAAGAGACAGCCTAGGTTCCTGTTACAGGTAAGCCAGAGAGATATTCATCTGAAGTTCCATCCAAGGTCCCTTGGGGCGTTGGATCTAAGCGGGGCAAGTATCAGACTTGAAGCCTGACTGTTGCATATGCAATTGCTTCAACCGCCAGTTTTCAAGACTTGAAGCCTGAGTGCTGCATATGGGATAGATATATACTCCCATGGTTTAGGAACGGACCGGACCGTGCAATTGCTTCAACAGCCAGTTTGCAAGATTCTCTCTGTCAAAACACGGTCCTGTGACCCGGATAGTATTCTCGTCGAGTCGCCCGTACCTCGCTGAAAATGTAGGAATGTGAGATAGTCCAAAGAAGCACCCAAATTGATTGTCAATTCTCAATATAGATATGAAATATACGTTCAGATAGAAACTAATTTCAAACAATATCAGTGTTTCCAGTAGTAATACTGTTGATACTTTAGGCCGTGCACTCAAGTGCCCCATTGCCTGGTTTTTATTTTCTTTGCGCATTCGAGCTTGTGGAGCATCAGCGAAGACGAGGATATAAATGGTTTTAGTGAAATCGGTGGTAGTTGCAGTGCCACGCTCCCTTATAGATTAGAGGCTAAAGGTAATACTACGGGAACACTGAACAATATAGAAAACTTAGAACAAGAAGTGAATCTTATAGCGATGTTATGATAACGACGCGCTTCAACTTCGCTTTACATAAATATCAACACAAATACAAAGCAAAGTCTATGATAGCTGCAAATCCCCCTTTGACGGATGAGAAGTTCAAGCTTCTAACATCAAGAGTCAGGGTATATAAAGAACGACCATACATGCCGAGAACCTCGAGAGTCATTGCCCTCTCCATAACGGCATACATCAACGGAAGAGCACGATTGAATCAAATGAAAAGAGTAAACTCCCTCTTGGCATCCCTTAGATGATACTGGGTCTTCCAAATCCGGAGAGCCTCACAAATTTCCGTGCGGTTAGTTGGTGAAGAGCCTGGAGAACGTCGACGGTCTGCGGAGGTACTAGACAGTTTGATTTTCCAGCAATTGCCTAATGCTCTCCGAGAGATATTGTCAAGGAGAAGACAAAAATCGGAACATTAGGGTATTTCAAGAATGGCACGACTAATGAAAACAGCAGAGAGGAAGAAGTGGAAAATACTCGGCGGGATAACCCAGTGAGAGTTAAAATCCTTGATACTCAAATTCCGTACCGGATATGATAAGTGTCATCTGAGAGCTAATACTATCCGAAAGTCCATTTCTCAAGCCAGAGAGCGATGCTATTCCCTTCCTCTCCCAAACCACTTAGAACCACTTAACTTCCCCCTTCAAATCCGCCCACAACTTTTCCACCCTGTCCACCACCTCCCCATCCAATGGTCCCATCCCACAGCTTTTCACTCCTTGCTCCAACTGGCTCACTTTTGTCGCTCCCAGAATAATCGCATCTCCTTCTCCCAACGCCGAATGATGCATAATCCACCTGAAACTTACTTCCGTACTAGTCAACCCTTTGCTTTCACACCAAACTACGAACTCACGCATCGCGGAGTGAATGATAGGTTTATCGAAAGCTTCACTGTAGAAAGTGAGAGGCCCGGCAGTGGGGACCCAGCGGGTGCCAGTGAGGGCGGGATCAGTGCTAGGGGTAGACGTAGTGAGGGCCGAAACCTTACCGGTTAGGAAACCGCCTGCCAATGGGCTATTGTTCGTTGTTAATTTTGATTTCTCGATATGAGTGGATGGCTCTTACCCGTAGGCATAAAACTTGATTCCATGTTCTCTCAAGAGGGGAAATAAGGTCTCTTCATAGCCTCGACAAATCGCATTATAATGCCCCTGGTAAATCGCCGGCTTCAAATAGCCCTTTGCGTCACAGATATCCAAATATTCCTTCACTTGGGCTGTACGGTAATTGCAAAGTCCCAACTGCACCCGCGTTCGTTAGCTCGCCTCCTTCCCCTATACTTCAAAAAACTAGTCTCGAGAAACTTACCATTTTAAATTTCCCCAACTTAAACACCGTATCAAACCCCCTAGCCGTCTCTTCCAACCCCGTCGCCGTATCCGGCAAATGCGCATACATGATATTCACGCTGCTCACCCCCAACAACTCCAAAGTTCTATCCACACTCTTGCCAATATTTCCTTCCGTCAGCCCGCCACCCGACCCTTTAACGCGAACGGTATCGACGGCCCAGGGCAAGATTTTGGAATCGATGGTGAAGGGGAGGGACGAGACGGAGGCTTGGCCGAGGAGCTTTTCTGTCACCCATGGTGAACCAGGTGGGTATAAAGCTGCGGAATCAAGTTCGGTGAAGCCTAGTGAGGAGAGGGATTGTAGGAGGGAAGCAGTCTCTTCAGCGGTCGACCAAGTCCTGGAGATAACGCCTGCACCAATGCCGCCTGCGCCGAAGATGAGTTTTGGGGTTTTTGAAGCCATTCTACTAAATTGCTTATTGAATCCTGTTGAAAAAGAAACTTGTTGGTGGTAAAAATATGTGAATTTATGAGACTGCGTGGAAGATGTAATTTGAGAGCGGTGTAGCGGGTGGGATTTGCGGATGTTTAAGTATTAGATATGGAGTGAATTTGAAGAAGTGGAAAAACTATCTTGCAAGTAATCGATCTCACATCGGGAGCTTATGTGACTTGAGGCTCCTTGTCCTCTCCAGGGAAGCGATCGTATTTCCAGACGCTTGATTGATTGGCCATCAGACCCGATACGGACGATACGGACTTCCTGACGCTTGATTGATTGGCCATCAGACCCGACAGTCGATCACAGACAATGCGGAGTTCCAGAATCTCAGAAATCGGTTCAATCCGGGAAAAGATTTCAAATAAACAATATAAGCACTTCAACGAAATTGATAAGCATTCCAGGGCACCGAAATTGCTCAGGTCGGAAACGAGACTTGAGAAGCGCTAAGACAAGAAAGATTCGCTTTCGTTTAATAGATACAGTCAGCAGAACGTCCAAATTTCCCACTTGACTCAAGCTGGGGAATTTCCGGGTATTGTGTAGCAGGAGCGGCATCTTAAAGTTGAAGTTGACACAAAAAGGAACAAACCTGGGCCTGACAAAAAGGGCCGCACTGTTTGGCTGTTCGTGGGGTAGCCCGAAATGGAGACTATCCTAAGTGAGGCACCGAGTTCTTGGCACCAGGAACGGAAGAACGTCATTGTCAATTTCCGGAATCAATTTTCAGATCCTCATTCAGTTGTAAGAATTGAGTTAATGAGGCCCATCCGTTTCTTTATAAGATATCTACAATAAGAAACTTTGCAAACTCAGGGCTTGGCAAAGTGGCAACCCTGCTGGCCAACTCATGATCCGTTCCATTCAGTGTTTCCAGTAGTATTACTTCTGGTATTTCAAGACATAATAAATACCTCGGTATTTCTGACGACGTACTTTATAATACCAGTTAGAAAATGTATTTTTCACGAGATACTATTATAATACAAATAATACCGCAGTAATATTGCTAAGATAAATATAGACACGGAGAAAGGTCCGAACTAATAAATAAGTCTAAAAGCGGTAATATATAGTCAAAATAATAACGCTATTTAGAGCAATGAAATATGCTATAAAAACGCGAAAATAGACTAGAAGTAATTAAATTAAATATATAAAATTAAGTATTATTATAATATCATTAAAATAAAAGGCGGGGTTTAAACTATTATATAAAATATCAGTATACAAAGTATACTTCCGTATTACTTTTAAACAAGAAGGTATATACAATACCGGTAATACTACTGGAAACACTGTGTCCATTTTATTTTCCCGAGCTTTCTGGAGCAAGTTTACCAATTGACTACTCTACGGTGACATCGGCACTTGTGATAAATGCTCCCAGGAACCTTTCAGTCGCTCTTGATTGTTCTTCTCATCACCAAGAGCCGGAGTTTTCTTCGAATTGCTTCACAGCTTCCTCGGCAGTGTAGAGTCTAGACCCGACTTCAAAACTGGATTTTCGACCTCCACCTCTATCGGCACACTCAAACTCGATATAATCTGCCCATCCTATGAATAATATACGAAGAGATTTCTTTGCCTAGCTATTTTCCTGAAAGATAGTCTGACTTTACATCTCGAGGTGGTACTGAGCGGTTTCTATTTTTAGCTTACTCATACTTCAACTTATTGGTTATCCTGGTGATCTACCGTAGGTGGTCCGGGCGCTTTGCAACGACCTTAATTTCACGCCTGGAAATCTCTTTCTTTGCAGGGTCCATTTATCTGAGCCTCATATATTCTGATCTGGGTTCCGTCCAAACGGACCCGGGGAATCAAGCAGTTAGCGTGCCGAGGCTGCCTAACTCTCAAGCGTTTTGTTGTATTCCTAACGCCACCTGCTCATAAAGTAAGACCGGTACAACGCTTCCCCGCGTGAATATGAACTTGATTGTTAAATCCATTGGCTGTTAATTCCTCTTCAAGTCAAGCCTCCAGGCACCAGGCCCCTGGTTGAAGTAGTCTGCCACTAAGACTCATCGGTTGAGCCGGATTTGGATAGCATCAAGACTGGGCTGCGGCGCAGTGTTTGGAGTTCCTGTACATATATTGTCGCGTGCTGCCTTTCCTCGATTACAGTTTTTGCATGCGCCGAGACAAAAACAGCTGGTACATCCTCTACTCTTACGTACAAGTACCTTCAACTCCACTTCAAAACCTCCTTCGAAACCTAGAAAATTTCAATATCGAAACACTTACTTCAAGATGAAGTTCACCTCTATCGCAAAATTTGCTCTCTGTGCCGCTTGCGTCACCGCCGATGGCTCTCTCAATGTGTAACTCTTCTCTACCATCACGTCAGAAAATCCGTTCTAACAATCTCCAGCGGCTCTGTAATCTCGAACTTCTACACTTCCACTCCGAACATCGCCCCCGCGGCATCCACCTCTCTCGCCTCAGCTCTCGCCTCCGTACAATCGACCTGGACTAACGGACCAGCCTACACCTCTATCGCTAACGCCATCTACTCCGCCGCTCCCTCCTCCGTCAAGTCCTCTATCGATGCGAGCGGCTACGTATACGATAATATCATGACGCAAGACTGGTATATCAAGAGTGTGCCAGGCAGTGCCCAGACGGCGATCAAGAATGAAATTAGCGCTATTGATAGCGCAGCCTTCAAGATTTTAGGGACACCAACGAGCACTAACGCTGCTGCGATGAGGACGATGGCTCCTATGATGGTGGTTGGCGCGGGATTGGTTGGTGGTGTGATGGCTGCTATGTAAGAGACGAACGAAATGCATGGGTGTGGTAATGGCTATGAAATTGGAGAGCATGCACAGTGTGAACTGGGTGGAATACTCTAAGAGAGTTAGTCTGATGAATATGGTTGATGAGACACTGCGATTTCACTGGCTAGGTTGCGAAATTCACGATATTGATACTCTGCCAACTTGGGCCAATTTCGAGGAGTGAGAAGAATCACATGCGTGAGGCCGACATAGGATAATTCATGCCGTACTACATGAGAAAGTGACTGACCAAAGTAAGACACTGTGATAATTGGGCAAAAGAGAGGAATAAGTAAGGTTATATATACGAAAGGCTTTGTACCCACTACACGTGATGCAACCGGGGAGTTACAGCTTCTCATTTTCAAACAATTAAAATTATTCAAATAGCTCTTTTACCCTGTATAATATCCACCTTAGCTAACTCCTTCTATTCTCACCAAATCCAAATTCTCCCCTCCCAATTCCACAGACGCTCCTTTCTCTCGGTTAGATGCGCTCGGTAGGAGGTCCCACCTTGCCCCTTTTGATTATATACGGGGAGGCACACCGTGGAGTCATGAACCTGCCCCAAAAAGCACATCTCAAAGGAAAGACAGTTTTATGTAAATATTCCAATAAAGAACGTTAGATTGAATTCTATAGTCCAGCGTAGAAATGGGACTTTACAACTCGGTTCCTCTCAACCCTTCAACTTTACACTCTGCTCAAGCCTCAAAGTCAAGAGCTTTTATCACACAGGGTTATCCGAAGTATAAACATCCTCAAGATGTTTTCTGCTCAGCCAACTCAGTCAAAAGTAAATGCCTTTTCGGGCGTATTACCAGCAGGATTCACCTCCTCTTTATATGGCCCAGTGCCCCCTCGTCTCGCTCCCACCCCCATATTCAATGGCTGGGGCTGCCCCGAACTTCACGACAAGGCTACCTGCCAAATTTCTAGCTGGAATCACATCGGAGCGCGAGTTGCAGCACGGCCTGGATTTCACGGGACCTCCTTCAGCATCTCTCAATTTTAGAGTCTGGGTTCAACTAGTACCAGCTGCGTCGGTCTTCGGAGCCAAACTTTAATATCTCCACCGACTCTGGTTGAAGCTTTCATTCACATCAGTACCTCATCTGTAGATTGCTAACTGCCATTTATTCGATTATTTGATGAAGTGGCTATTTGAAGAGATGGTGATACTGATCCTGCCAGAGAGGTTTTCTTTATGGAGCGGGGTATTTTGAATTGTATTTGTACTGTATCGTAAGATCTTACATTGGGGAGATGAGTGCTGACGTTTCTGTGAGTTTTGAGTAAACACTTTATTCCCGATTCATAAATACTAATCCGGCCCTCGTTATAAGTGCGAGATCCTACGCAGTATCAGGTTATGAAACTATCGAGGCTCCTTTTGAAGGTGAGATTCTTTGTCCTGAAGCTCATCCAGAACCAAATGATACGTTCAAGGAGTTCTATGAAGTGACTCTAAGAGGACAAGGTCGGCCTGCTAGGAATCCGGAGTGGAGAGGTATTTTTGTGATTAAGGAAGATTCCAATGGAGCTTAGATGTTTCCACGCTAGATTTCGCATTTGAATAAGCTCCGCAGTCCATTTTGCCACACTGAAGGTGACCATCTGGCTAGCTTAAGAGTATTTCATCATAAACTCAACACTCTCCTTCTTTAAGAACTTGTTGTGACAACATATCTCCACTGGTTATCATTGATAAAAAATACTATGGTAATTTAAACCACAAGTTCTAGAAATTAATCGTGGCAATTGTTGGTAGACAACATACCTTGTTCACCAACATCTCTACCCATGCCCCTCTAAAGCCCCCACGAAGCTCCTACCAAGATAAGATATAGCGATTTTCCAACTGCAAAGAGCTTCTGGCTGAATTTCGTCTCTGCAGTATTGGATATACAGCGAGCAGTGCAAAATATTGTAAAGAGCTTGGAGAACAGCAGGGAAAGGAGGCCCTGGAAATGCCAGAAGCTCTTCGTGAAGATTTTCATTTCTTGGAATCCGAATATACTTGGTGGTAGAGGATATTCTCCGTTAATGAGGGAGGCCATGTGAAACATTATATCCGTTGTATGTAAATGAAGGATTTGAGGCAGTGACATAGACAATGAGGTTCTACAGGCGAGGCTATCCATGTAGATGGCCATGGCAAAAATTCATCTCAACAGCCAGCAAAGGGAAGACAAGATATGTAAATTTTGCAAGTTGCTATTTCGCAGAATCACGTCGAGCTACTAAACCCTAGAGATGTTTACAGGAGCCGGATATACAGCATGCAAGCGTGACTTCAAGATCACCCCTGACCAGAATCCTTCCTCTAAATCTTGGGAGGAATCTGCGCCTAGGCAGCTGGAGTCCCTCTAAATGTCATGGCTCTTCTAGAAGGAGCAACTAAATGACAATACGATGCGTTATAGTGCATGCGATGTCTTGGCGATTGATCGCGACCTAAAACACAGCAGGTCCCTTCCAACAGGCATATGATGCAGCATTTGGTAATTGAGACACGATTTCAAATGAATTCCTTACCTGCGGTCTTCTATTGGGATGGGGGGATAGCTTGGGCTGGTTCAAAAACTGGAAAGTAGATTCTGGTTACTTTCTTTTACGGCAATCAAAAAATGCGGTAGAAAATCAACTTTGCTCTGAGACGGAAAGTCAGGGTTCTGGAATTATTTGCCCCACTCAAGTCTTTACGAGTTATGTCTCATCATCTGCTATGGGTGACTTTTCTTTCAAGTGATAGCAGGCTTTCCGCACTTGGAATACTATCGAAATTCTTAAACCAGGCTTGTAAATCTTGACTGCCTTTGATGTAAAATCAATAAAATTTACTGTAAATGAAGTTCGCACTTGAAAGAAATCAAAGCTATGTAACCCACTCACTCTCATAGCCGCACTACCGACTATAATTTTAGGCGCCACCTTTAGCCTTCGTCCTTCTACAGGATACCCCCGTCACCTTTGTTCAACCTCAATAGCATTCTTTGATAATTCGAAACCCTTTATCTTAACAAGCCATCTTCTTAAATTGGCACAGTGAACAGGTTCTTGTCACCCGAAAGTTTCAAAACACCCAGAATGTCATCATTCCAGGTCCGCAGCGAATCATCCCCACCGATAGGAGCAGAGTGCCCTGTCTATCAACACTTTTACAAGGACCCCATTCCAGGCATGCTATTCGTCGAGCATATGGTTCAGGCCAAAGTCAAGAGCTTCGACGACGGGTTAGATGAAGAAGCCAGCAAAATTCCCGAAGTTGTGCGAGGTGGCTTGACATTCTTAGAAGCCGAGTATACTTGGTGGCAGCGGGCAATATGCAAAAGTTTACTCGAGAATGACTCTTTGCATGGAAAGCACTGTCTAGAATGCAGGCTTTGCGAACAAATGAGGGAAATGATATTTACTGAGTCTATCTTCAGGGACGAAGCTGGTCATATTCGCAACAAAGTGCTGCTTCAAATGGCGATGGCTAAGGTTTATTTGGGACAGGATGATGCTGAAATGAGATGGGTAAGTCTGATGAGAATTTCAGCTTAAATTATATTGATGGAACAAGTGCTAACTGTCTCTTCTACCTCTTAGTTATTGGCAGCTGCATGGTATGCAGGTAGCAGACAAAGCTTGAGACCAGAGAACGGCTCCCCGGAATACTTACACTCATGGGAATATATCAGAAGTATGGCGAACGGGGTAGACTCGAATATAGTGGAACTTCACGCAGGGGCTATTAAGTGTCTGGAAACTCATCCTGCCACCGCTGAGCCATTCAAAAAACTTTACGAAGAGGGGCTACAACATTGGAACAGTATTGCGAAGCTCGTTGGTTTGTCTATGCCTTGAGCTACGTTTTTCGAACTAGTGGTTGAAGGTATTGGCCTTGCCTCAAGAACGTGTTGAGGCAATACAGCATATATTGTTCAGTCTTGCTATGGTGACATATCGATGAGCTAGATCTTTTAGCGCCTCAGGTAGAGGGACTTGGGGTGAATTCGATATCAGTGCCATAATTTTTATTCACACAGCGTTCCACTTTAAAGAAAATTATTATATTCACAATCTTAGGGGGTAGTATGGGCAAGATACCACCCTATCCCCAAATGTATCTAGGTATAAGTTAGCAAACCCTCCTTGGCTGACCTTTTCTGTTCGTCGTTGCCTTTCTTGCTTGATAGCAATTCCAGAAGCTTCACCAAAGTAAGTTTATAATCTTTCTGAATCCTCACCAAGAAGCAAGGATTCCTCGAAAGCTTACTCTTGTTACGCATTAGAGAATCTGAGAAACGCTGACAGCAGTTACGAGCGGAACAGAGACAGGGTCAGTAAACAGAAAGAAGCTAGAAGGACTCGCGCAATCTAAGTGACTTTGAGTATCAGCATGAACAACAATTTCAGCAGCTCCACTAATTTCACCGACGGGAACTACGAGTATGTGTGGGTTTTAAGCGTCAGCGAAATCAACCCACATCCACCCAGTGCTGAAATTGCAGCAACGAAGGCGAGTGCGGCCACCGAGGTCCCCAAGGAGCCAAAACCTGCATATGGTTTCAGTAACAGCGACTACCTCTTGGTTAATAAGCCCAAGAAATCAAAGGGTCTACCAGAACCTCCGAGCTCAAGCAACGCACCAGAGCTTACTGAGCATGAGAAGGAGTTACTCACAAGTGATCCCGAGCAGGTTATTGTTTGGTCATTCTCCTCGCGCCAGAAAGTCCCAGGCACCTATGAAGTAGCTTCCAAGATGCAGAAAAGCAGGTATGGAGTATCCTCAACTTGTGCGGTTTTAAGGCGTAGAGGTTACTAAAATCAGTTACAGGATACCATTCCGTGTTCAGTGAGCTCTCGGCTACGAGCTTTCAACTTTGCATAGATAGAGATCATATTTCACCATAATGCACAGGTGAAAGGTGGGGATATAAAAATTGACTGGGGCTATGCCGCTATTTGGTGGAAGGTATTTCAAACTGTGGTTTTCTTGATTCTTGGGGACAAAGTTTGGTGTTTGCGCGTCTGCGTTATGATGGGGGGGGGGGAAGGGGATGTTGCCCTCATATGCAAAGATGGACTTGAAGCACTCTTTACTAAACTAAGTTCAAAAGCTTCCCTACTTGAATTTCGGGGGATCTAAGTAAAAATTGGATCCTTAACATTGCCGAGAACAAAGTTGAAAAATCCGGTATTATTTTTCCCTGTGTTTTCTGGCTTTTGGATCAAATACTTGTCAGTGTGATCTAGGTGTTCTACGTTGTGCGTGTTGTACCTATAGCCCAGCACTAATTTATTTTCGGAAATTTCAAGTACAAAATAGTATTATATGCGCTTTGGTAGTCTGGGGATGCTCAAACCAAAACATGGAATGTGTCTTCCTTTTTACATCGCTATCTACCTACTCTATTCCCGTCGCTCTCTTTCTCAGCACCAGGACATCTCTAAGACTATCGAAAAACTTTTTGTGGGTATCGTTTATTTCCAAAACACAGATTTGGACCAGAAATCTGTGGTTGGGGCTTTGTTAATTCTTACGCAGAGAAAACTTGACTCTATTGTCGGACACAAGCACTCCAATACTACCCACGAACGAAAACAATGATAATAAGCATAGATAATAGGAATCTAGGCTGTTAATTCTCGAGAATGAATGGCTTATTTTGGCCGGGGTATTCGGGACTTCGACTTCCACAATGAGAAATTTCGCGGCCATACACTCGACCGCAGGCGGCTTACATGCCTTGCTAGCATTGCCCACTTCAAGTTGGTCTTTGATATATCTCATGAATTCATGACAGATGTAAGCATAACTCGTTTTTCCACTACCTTTGAAAGCTGCTTTGTCCCTACATTCAGTCGACCCTTTGGGGCTAGGAGCCTAGGAGCTAATACAGTATATCTAGCTCGATACCATTTCAATGTATAATATATATAACCAGGATCTCTGGCCAGCTTGTGAAACAATGATTGTAGAAGCCCTTATAAAGTCAAAGGCAGGTACCCCAGAGCAGCTGAGAGCATGGTTAGGGCTCGAGGGACATCCAATCCTCGCTGGCCCATTCGATAATGCATCCAAAAAACTGGTGGAGAAAGCTCAATGAGTCCTGCTGTAGGGCTATATTTAGCAGGAAGGACAAGCTGGGCATCACAAACTCTTGTTATTGGGCGCCTTTGGTGAGCCAGGGAGCGCAAACAAATCATAGATACCTGGAGCATCTCCGTAGCCCAGCTTGTTCAGGGTGTTTTATCCAAGTGTCAATAATCGACTGTCTTTCAATATTCAAGTGTATTAAAATATACAAGTCTGCATTGTTGCCCCATTTTGTATTGAGCTCCAACAATATCTCAATACCAAGGTTGTTAGAGGGCTCCGCTATCCGCAAGGGCTTCGACCTAAAGCAGGACTTATTTATCGATTCTTACACTGAGTTACAGTTGAGGGAGACGCCTGGCGTACAAATTTTCACGCCCCAAAGTTTAGTTGGTTCAGCAATTCTCTATTTGCTCCCTTTCGACTGGTCTTACACCGCCTACTTCTTTGATTGCTTCCCTGACAACTCTTGTCACACAACCGTACTTCTGTTTTATCAACCACCTCATCCACAAAGCTGCATCTCCAAGTGTGAGTCACTTGCTCGCGTGGTATTGATCAATTCCCTACGCCATCGGGACTTTGCTAACACTGGATATTCAAGATGGCGACCCCGGCCTTGGAACCAACGACGGAGCGGGGAACGACAGCGGATAGCTGGGAAGGTGTTTGGAAGGGAATGAAGCAACATGAAGAGGGTTTTCTCACTCTTGAGACTAAATGGCGTCGACTTCAAAAAACCGGCCCAATCTCCGCTCCTAATGTTTATACATTCTTCAGCACAGCTCCCGAGCTCGATCTAGAGAGGGATGGACTTCTAATGCAGGTTGCTAAGCTCAAGCTCGCCGTAATCTACAACAACATCAACCCAGGAAGTAATACCAGAAGTGTATGTTGCCCTACGCCTCCGTAGGCTACCCTGCAATACTTTGCCTCTGTACCCTTCCTCTTCACATTTTATACAGAGACTAAAGCTAACCTCCCATAGGCGCTCGTCATGTGGGCGCTTCAATTCTTTGATTTCGACATGCCAGAAGAAGAGTCACATGAGAGCAGCATTGCCGAGGGTATGCAATTATTGAGATCATTGGCGGAAGACGAGCCTCCCTTCGATTACGACTTCAAATTGAGAGAAATGTTCAAGGCCATTGAGGCACACCCTCTCACCGGCGATCGCTTCCGTTCACATACCAAATTGATACTCGAGATGTTGTGGAGCCCTGAGGAGTATCCTCATAATTGCGATCTGAACCCGGCCTGGAAATTGACAAAGAAGGGCAAGGTTGTGCGCATTCACTGAGCAGCAACCGGTACACAAATCATATTGGTGGGACGGAGCAGGGAATTGCCAAGAATACACTCTCTTGATTGAGCTTCGTCAGGGGAACCCGTTCACAGATACCACCCAATGAATACAATGTGGCATCTTCACTCTCAATTTTGCAGTATTATAGGGCAACGAGCGCTGAGACTGTTCCCCGTGAAAATAATGAGTAGAATACTGACCTGGGGAGAAGACTCCCAGAGCCCTTGAAGAGGATTCCAGATCTCGGAAAGTACTCCGTACCTCGGGCTATAGTCCGATGAAGGTGAAAATTTCATTTTGGGATATTTATATGCAACGCCTTAGCCAAGGAGTGTACCTTTCCAAGGTGCTCATTTTCCTAGCACTTTGTTGTCATGTAAGTATTTCTTAAGTCGCTTTGTTTCCTCGTCGTCCTTTACCCCTTTCCCATGGCTAAGCAGTAGCGAGCAGTAGTGTGCAGTCTGGTGTTGGTCGAGACAAGACGGAAGGTTAGCAAGCAGTCGCGTAAGTACTTGGTGGTTCAACCAGAGAAATATAAAAGCAGGATTTGAATCAATTGGAAATGAACTGAAGGAGGTCACACAATGTAAGTGCAAGACTCCCTCCCACTTGGCCCTCCTCCCTTTAAATCACTAGTGTACCACTGTCCACATATCCACCCAATGCCTATCAATCCGCTAGTAGTAAGTCCACAACCTCACTTCCTCCATACATGTTAATAGCTCAACAACCATTTCTGAGGGGGGAAAATGGCGTCTATCAATAAGCAGACAGAAGCAGAGATTACAGAGGAGCATCAACATGGTCGAGAGAAAATTGGTCAAAAATAATAAGCCCTGAGCTGTATCTAAGGTAATATAGGCAAAGAGTTAATTTTTTGCTAGAGTTTAAAGTGCAAAAGTAGTCACCTGTCTGTACCTTCTTGGGATTTACTCATTTCTCTATTTAATATACAAATCAAGAGCCCATCTAAATCTCTCTTGCGATACATAATAAAACGAAATTACTGTTGATAAGGCTGTAGCAACAGGAATAACGCAACGCCAAAACTGCTCAAGTTCAACTGAATATTGAGCACAGGTTCAGAGATTTGGCCGGCAATATAAAGAACTTTAAATAGGGTTCATTAATTATAGTTTAATTACTTTGAAGAAACTTGAGCCTATTAAAATATACACGAATTCTGAACATTTTAACAACGTTCTCATAACTAGAGTCACTAGTAGTGTAAGGGATAAATTAATTTGTATAATTTGCAAGCGTTTTACTTTATTTTTCACTAACGACTGGAACCTGGAAACAGGTATCGGTTATAACTGCTCCTTCGTAAAAAAAAATACGCTGCTTTTAAGAAAATAACCGCCGTCTTTACTGCCCTACAGCAATATTTCAGCTTGGCGGCTACTATGTATATATAGTTCAAGTTCCCTTGTAGCATTCTAAGTTGATAGGAAATAAACGCAAAATATAAAAACCGGGTGAAGAATTCGAATCTATTTGACGCTATTTATACATTGCAAGATTCTCGTGTTACACAAAGGTAGGATATATCTTGCGAATCTTTCTCTCGCTTCTTCTTACCGCACCAATGCGTTTGCCTTTTGAATCCAACTCGAAAATTCCCACTCGTCGCCGTACAAAAAGATGTCATACTCTTGCCAACCGTGTAACCGGTCATTTAGCAGCCGACCTCAACTAGATCAACACCTCAGCTCTCCCGTCCATGTTCCAGTCCCAGTATACGAATGTGCGGAGTGCAATAGGAGCTTTGGGAACCAGGAGTCTCTTGAACAACACCTCAGCTCTCTTATCCATGTCCCAAACCCCGTATACGAATGTACCGTGTGCAATAAGCGCTTTGGGAGCCAAGAGTCTCTTGAACAACACCTCGGCTCTCCCATCCATGTTCCCGTCCCAGTATACGAATGTACCGTGTGCAGTAAGCGCTTTGGGAACCAAGAGTCTCTCGAAC
>JAPZPB010000082.1:0-26939 GCA_037952635.1 Bryoglossum gracile | reverse complement strand
CCGTGTGCAGTAAGCGCTTTGGGAACCAAGAGTCTCTCGAACAACACCTCAGCTCCCCCGCCCATATCTTCGAACCGAAAGCACGGCCTAGAGATTGTATCGACGACTTCTTTGCCGCATATTCTGGTTTTGACTATAACTCATCGAGACCGGTATGGGCTGAATTCGATCGCCTGTGCGAATACTTTGAATGGGACAATGATGTTTACGAAATGCGAGAGGCGAGGCGGGACTTCAAACTTGCAATGGTGGAACAATTCAACAGCTTATATGGAAGAGACGAGGGGGATCTGAGTTTGTGGCGAACGCTATGCACTATCTTGAATATTGAACCTATCCCCGAAGGCTTAAGAAAGTGTCGTGAAGTGAGTCGCAAGTGTCTTCTAATCAACCATTCTTAAATATGTATACCTTTAAAGAAGCGCGGCTAAACCAGGAATAGCGAGTTCGTCAAACGCACGTGAACCTTGTGGATCTTGTAGATACCCCGCGCACTGGGGCAGCAGTAGTTGTTTTCCCAACTTTACAACAGCTTCAGGAATATACAATCGAGTCTAGGAAGTTTTTTCCTCGACAAGATGCAAAGGCTGGCGGGTTGCTACGTTTCTTGCTTCGGGAAATCCTTTAGTGAAACAGCGGATCCTTGGGAATGATTGGAGAGTGGTGGCGAAGAGATATTGTGAGGTTATTCATGGTTATGAACGTGTTTCCTTCGTAGGTGGTCCTTGATTAATTGATTTATCCAAACACGATTCCAGCTATCCCTCCGGCACTACCTCGTAGTTGCCGAACAGCCTCTATCTCAGTAAACCCATCTCAATTCTTCACACTTGTGTAACCACCAGTCTCCTCCACTAAGCGGTCTGACTTCTAATTACACATATATACATATCCATTAACAGAAGTGCTTAATTAGTAGGCTCTGACTCGGCAACCAATTGTTCTCCTATCTCAGCGGCCCCTCATACCCGGTGGGCTACGGCCACAGTAGAGCTTTGTTGCAACGGCTATAGCAAATGTGATTCCACGACCCACTTGATCCCCGCAAGGAATAATCTTACCAACAGCGTTGCCTCTCGTCCAATGCACCCCTTCCATACTCCCGTAGCTCCAAAAACCCGAAAACCATAACTTCCCCAAAATTATGATGATGACGTTTCAGCGAGGGTTCAAGAATCTATTGGGCAAAATTGTAGTTGATCTATAGATTTGTGTTGTGCTGTTTGTTTGTTTTCTGTCGTACTGTGTATAATTTTAACGTATATGAGATCTCACTGCCATTATCTCAGTGGTATAATTGAGGCAGAGTTGAGTTAGGAAAACCCTGAGTTACTCCCACCTGGCCAGTAGTTTCCAATGCGTCCCCCTTTTCAAGATATGGTTTTGTATACTTCCCCCCTATTATTCCCACCGCCGTATAGTGTGGGGCTTGGTATTAGCTAATGCTATATAGCCGTGCGGTATGAGTCAACTTTGCCGGCGCTATGAAGCCCTAGCTATAAATGACATCGTCGTCGGTGAGAAATGAGGTAATTTAGAAATGATTTTGGCAACAAGTCGAAATATTATAATATAGTCTATAAACTAGGCAGATACCCTTTTTTTTATTTGCTGCACTGTAAATAATTTCGCCATATCTAGTATATAATTGAGTGGATTATACCATAGATTCAGGCTAATTACTAGTCTCTTTCCTTGTCCTCTAGTCGAATCCTTTTCTACTACTATACCTTTGATCGCGGGGCTAGGCATAGCTTATCCAATATTGCATTTAGCACCAGATTCCCTCTTTCTGCCATTTTTATCCCTCTAAAATATGTAAATATAAATCGTGGCCTGTTTAGATGGTAGTACATCATCCATACATCGACTTCTCGCCTCGCACTAAGCGACGGTGGGAATAGTGGGGGGAAGGGACACCTGCAAAATCAGGTCTTGAAAAAAGGGGAGGCATTGGAAACTACTGGCAACTGTTAGACCATGAGGACAATCCGAGATCGAGTCCACGTAGAGGTATTTGCAGACTCGCCATCCTTCTCTTCTTAGAGTGAGTTGAGATGCTTATTGTCTTGTCCACTCTTGAGCATTGCTTCCAGCCTCCAGCCTCAGGCATAAAAATAAATTCCAAACTATTACTAAGCAATGTGATCGGCACCTGTTGGCACGGACCTATGAGACCCCTTGCCCTTGGTTACCCCGAGTCTACGGTTATATTCAACCGACCTTCCCCGGATGGAGAAATTAATTATCTTTGCGGAGGAGATCATAACTATTTGCATGCGTTTGGCAAGCTGCAGAGGCGGGGGGCGACGGTAGGTGGGTGTTGAGGTGGGGTATATCTTCTTGTCGTCTGTCGTCTGTCGTCTGTCTCTGTTTTATGGAATTTTGGGTCTCTGCTAAGCTTTCACGATGTCGTCCTTTCAATCTGGTAAGCAGGCAGTCCTGCTTTCAATTTTCTTTGCTTCAATTGCATATGCAGGCCCTACGAAGGTGGCTCCGCATCTGGCGAACGGGCTGGCTGTTACGCCGCCCATGGGGTATATTGTCTTCTCTCCCTAAATTGCTCGACTAACAGTCGGCAGTTGGAATTCCTATAATCACTACTCCTGCTCTCCGAACGAAACAATTATCCACTCGAACGCAAAAGCATTGGTCGACCTGGGCCTCAATGAGTTAGGATACCACTACGTGACAGTTGACTGCGGATGGACATTGCCCGATCGAACGGATGGTCTATTGACTCCCAACCCAGCGTTTTTTCCAAGCGGATATACAGCTTTAGGGCAATTTCTCCATGGACTTGGACTTGGATTTGGAGTTTACCAAAATGCTGGTATAAAGACCTGCATGACTGGAGAGCCTGCTCAAGTTGGTAGTTTGTGTATGCTGAGGGCCCTCTCTGAGGTTGGATACGGGGGCTGACGTTGGCAGTTCACGAGACCATTGATGCTGAGACCTTCGCAGGATGGGGAGCTGATCTTCTCAAATGTACCTCCCTTACTTCGTTTGAACGGCCGTAAGGTAGATATCTGACAACAACAGACGACGACTGCTACTCTGAAGCTTCAGCCGGCTACCCTAACACCGATTACTCCCCCACCGTCTCGCCTTCTGGCCGCTATCAAAACATGACCAAAGCCCTAGCAGCCACAGGTCGCCCAATCCTCTTCCAAATCTGTGACTGGGGCGTCGACTTCCCCTCTCTATGGGCCGCAAACCTGGGCAACACTTGGCGCATTACCAACGACATCATTCCCGACTGGCGAACCATTCCCAGAATTCTAAATCAAGCTGTACCACAAACCTCCTTCGCTGGCCCCGGACACTGGCTAGATCTCGACATGTTAGAAGTGGGCAACAACATATTCACCACCCCCGAGGAACAGACCCATTTCTCGCTTTGGGCAATCATAAAAAGTCCACTGGTCATTGGAGCTGCGTTGAAGGATGCTTATACGAGTATCAGTGCCGCCTCCTTGGCTATCTATAAGAACAAAGATGTGATTGGGTATAATCAGGATAGTCTGGGTGTAGCAGCGAGTTTTAAGAGAAGGTGGACTGAAGATGGTTACGAAGTCTGGTCTGGGCCGCTGAGCGGGAATAGGACTGTGGTTGCGTTGATTAACTTGGATGGCGTGGCCAGGCCACTAACGCTGGATCTTCCGGTTGTTGGGTTGCAAAAGGCGGGGACTTTGAAGGATATCTGGGGAGCTGTGACGAAGAGTGCTGTATTGACCAGCTATACATCCACAGTTGCGGCTCATGGGACGGTATTGGTTGAGCTGGGAGATACAACTTCCTCCGGGACATACAGCGCCACCGATGCTATCAAATCCGGGTAAGTCCTCCCCCTTCCCTCACTCAGACATAAGAACTAACACCCACCCAGCACGACGACAACCTTCACCAACGTCTACGGCCTTACAACCTCAACAAACTACACCGCGACCCTCACCTTCCCCTCCTCCACCACCGCTCAATCAGTGACCGTAAACAGCGTGGCCTACACCCTCCCTACCTCTAGCACCACACTCACCCTCCACCTTTCCCTCTCCGCCTCAAACGCCAACACCGTCACCGTCACCTCACCCAGTCCCCCCACCCAACTCTTCATCACCAACCCCCCTCAATCCTTCTACCCCAGCACCTCCTTCACCCTCGGCGGCTCCGCTACCCGCACTACCTGCTCCACCGGCCTATGCACACCCGTTGGCAGTAAAGTCAAGAATTTAAGCCCCAGCGGGATTGCAAGCGTAGCGATTCCAGCCCCGTCGTTGGCAAGTACCTCCAGCAACAGCAGCAAATACGTCGAAGTCTATTTCGCCATGAACGAAGTTGCGCTTGCCACTTCCTGGACAACGGGAACCAACACTCGCAACATGACGATTTCGGTAAACGGCGTGGTCACGCGGATCGAGGTTCCTCTCAGCGGGAAGACGAGCGAGCTTTTCAGCCCTGGCCTTGGCTGGGAAGACACTGGGCTCTTTGGAACACTGCTTCCGGGGTTCGACGGTGTTGATGGGGCTGTGAATGAGGTGATTGTGGGTAATATCGGGGGAGCGGAGGGGGTGGTTAGTTATGCAGCGGATTTCATAGGATTGGGCGTTTTTTGGTAGTGAGGAGAGTGGAGAGAGAAAAGCTCGGATGGAAGTTTGTTCCATAAGCAAAAGAAAAGAAATAGTACAACTTACCCATTCAATCTTCTCCAGCGAAGATTCCATTTAATATGTCCCGTGCTTCCCCCAATTCAACGTACTCCTTCTAGAATTAGTGCCCTGTTGTCATTTCTATAAACCTAGGGATGCGTAATGTTCTTATTCTCCCTGGACCCCCCAGGTCTTGGCTGATACTATACCACAGAAAACTAGCTGGTTTCATCCCTCAGTGAATACCCTAGCGACTGTACAGTGGATGTGCTTCACGTTTTATGATCACGTGCTAGAGAAGTTGAAACAACCAAAAAGGAAACATGGGGATATCGATGCGGAAGAGAAACGTAACGACTTTCTACTCGAGTTCATTGCTAGTGTAGAGTTAGTATGATTCTTCCAAGTGCTAGGTCGGGTCAAAATTCATGGGCCATAAGGAATGTTTCTATCGTCAGTCTCGTGAGCGAAACAGGTCCTCTAAATGTATGTTTTGTTTGAGAAGTCCTAGTGGGAATGAAATAATTTCATGGGCATAAACAGAGGCGCATAGCAAGTTATTAGTGCCAAGCCTCTAGATGATACGGCTCTCGGGGTCTCAGATGTGGCAAGAGTGCGTATCAAGTGACAGAGATTCAACTCTCCACTGGGAATAAATGGATGTGATAGGAAGCGCGGACCTGTAAGGACCTGTAAGGGAAAACCGTTAGGGAGTTTCTGTCAAAGAGAAACTTTGCTAGCACTAGTAGGGTTTCTTGAGTCTTCGATCGGTTGATCATCCGCATAGGTAGGCAAGAGTGGAGTATCTCTAGGCGCTTTGGATTACGTGGTAAGAAACGTAAGGTATGGAGATATAATGTGAAATATCCATCCATATTCCAAAGGAAATTCTTCTGATAGATATCAAGCTCTCAAGCCCCGGATGTTGTAAGATCTCCCTCTTTTCCTGGGGGAGACATCAAGTATCAGGGGAGTCTCTCAACTATGCGATGTCGATTGCGAAACACGTTGTATAGTAAGAGGTCCATGTGGAGAAAAACCTCGTGGTGTGATAATCCTCCAGTCTGAGATGTAACATTCCCTATTTAGGAAAGAAGTGGGATCGTACGAGCCAATAAAATAGGAAACATGCACCGTTAGGTAGAAATGGTGAAGGAGTAAGAGTCCTAATTGCTGCAAGATCTCCCATTATAGGAATCGGAACAGTGGGATTTGCTCTCAAGGAAGTGATAAGAAACGCATGTTGTGAAGCAATCTCATTATCTTTCCGTTCAAAAGTAGAGAGTCATATCATTTGTGATCACGAATAAGTATCAGAAAGTCTCAGATATCGTGATCTTTCCCTCGAGAAGCAAAGACCGTTGTTTTGAACACAGGGAATTTGGGAACAAAAGGATGTGTCGGAGGAAACGAAAAGTCATGCTTTGGGCAAGAACTACTAGAGTGAAGAGGTTTGATGGTACTCGATTCAGAGAAAGTACAACGCTGGCACTGGCTTCGGAGGTGACGGGCATGACCGAGGAGTGGGCCGGAAAGAGGATGGTTCCGGTCGGGTCTGGGTTGGACGGGAGGAGAGGCTCAGAATGAAGTTGAGTCTCTGACAAGGTGAAGACCAAAAAATGAAGAATTAGGAATTTGATACTTGAGAAATTGTGAAACACTTGAATAACTTGACAGCAGAAGAACAGCAACACAGATCCAGCTGGGAACTGGGAATCTCGTCACATGATGCTGTCACGTGTGATTTCCATATGAAGCCCAAAAATATTCAAACAGCCACTCGTCGTCAACTCTTGCCAAACCCAGCAAAGAATAGGCCCAACAAGTCGAAATGGAAATATCAGTCCCTCAAACCTTCCTCAATCGCCTGATGGCATCTGATATAGGTAGAGGATAAATACTGTATGAGATCCAATCAAATCCACTGAAACAGCCCTCTCTCAGCCCTTTCAAACAAACAACTCTCTGCATCCGCTAATCATCGTTCATCCAGAGCCGCCAATCCGGCTCCAGAGTCCAAACTTGGAAAACAGACAGAAACAGACAGAAACAGGTATATCCTCATGCAAGCATGATCTTCGACGTCGCTTGTCAGGGGTGTTTCTGAAGAAGGGGAGGAGGGTTAATGCATGGTGGGGCCTGAGGGGGCTTGACTCTTGAGGGGGGCACGAGATCAACAGTTTGAGAAGAGGAGGGAGGGCTGAAGGAGGGCTGAAGGAGGGCAGATATTCGGATGATCGTGAGAACTGGGTGTGGGTGTTCGTTGTCAGGTTTCGGATGGCAGTTGGTGTGTCGCACGACGAGAAATGATTGGGTGGGAGAGGATACAGATGCTTACTTTGTGAATGGAGAGTTGGGGAAACAAACAGGAATACGAGAAGGGAGAAGCTAGCATTGACAGATGTTCCGTTTGCCTCTGAATCAATACCGTACAGGACTACCGAATACTCGAGATCGACTCGATGGGTGACGGGTGAGCAGGAGTGAGCAGGAGGTGCTGCATTGTAGGCACGCTGGAAAATCTTGGGTATGTCGTGCAACAACATAAGACCGGTACCTATAGTACGAGTACTCATCAGTCGTGTTCAAGGGAGTAGATAGACTTTCCTAGGATGTAAGCTCTTCTCTCTCTTTACCCAGACGCTTGTAGCATCGCAAAGTGCAGTGCAGCAGCAACAGCTGCAACAGCTGAGAGAGTAAAGATTTTCTAAATCCAGAGCTCGCTTAGTCTGAGACCGAGAGGGGACTAGCGTGACGGGGCCCGCCGAAAACATCACATCGTCCGTTTGCCCCTTTCCCTGCACTTCCCTTCCTCACCAAATCCAATCAACACTCTTTGACTCTTTGACTCTCTGCCAGCATTTTATTTCGTTTCATTTCCTCAAGGCCTCAAGACCTCAAGAGTTTCTCCCAAATTTCAATTCCTACTCTTGTAATAAAGAACCATTCATTCACTTCGAGAGTGAGTCCGACAAAACGAACAACTACACCAACAAACGACAACGCAATCTACTGCACGAAGTATCGCTGACAAACTCGAACGCATAATCCAACAATATTCCGAATCCCGAATACGAAGGGGGAGAAACACAACACAGTCTTTCCTCAACACACATCTTCTCCTTTACACACACACATACACACACACATAAACGCATTCACGATGGTTTCGCGGTCCCAACTCCGATTGCTCTCAGTGCTCGCCCTCGTCTTCGCCCTGGCACAGGCAACTTTGCTCGAAAACCTCGCCGGCCGAAGCAATGCACCCCGTGCCAATGCTCTTCCCTCAATCATTGGAGCCGGTACCAGTGCTAGTTCGGGAATATTAGATCCAGGAACTTCTTCGAAACCGTCTACAAGTTCGTCTGGGACGACGAGTGACCCCAAGACGAGCGCAACCACACCCGCATCTACGAGTGCTTCGCGAACAAGCTCGAGCACCTCATCCTCCTCCACCGTCCCCCCTCCTACTTCCGCAGCTCCCTCTGCGTCCCCTACGCCTTCATTAAGGACCCAAGATTCTACGAGCGCTGCTAAAACCACTGATGACCCAACCGCTCCCACCCGAGCACCGACCACAAACCCCAACACCTCTGGCAGCGTCGTCCAAGTCACCGTAATCGAGACCGTCTCCGGCTCAACCATCAAGTCCCTCTCATCATACACCGAATCCGCCGCCCAAGCCAGCAATACCCCCTCTCTTTCCAACAGCGGCAACACCACTTCCCCAGGTATGTCCACCACAACAAAACATACAGTCATCGGCATCGTTGTCGGAGTTGGAGGAGCCATCGTCCTCGCTGGTCTCTTTGTCGTTGCATGGAGAATCTGGGGCCGCAAGAAGAACGAGGATGAGAGTGATGGATTGATGGGATTCCGAGGTGAGAGTGCCGGACATGAGAAGTCTGGGAGTGTGTCTGCTACTGGGCCTGCGAATCCCTTCCAGAGCACATTGGAGAACTACCACAACCCGACGCGAAACGTCAACGCGTCGTCGAATTTTTAGACCCATACACAAGATGGAGAGAGGGAAGGGACAAGAGGATGGAGGGATGGAGTTTGGTTTGATTTCTTGTATGTTTATTCAGCGCTCAGAGTACTGATGTCCACTGGTCATTTCTCCCTATTGCGTTGGGCGATTTGATCTCTGTGGGGTGCATTAGAAGGGGTCCTTCACGGTTTCGACACACCGCAATCAGTGTTTGCATTGCTCCTCTGCCTTTCTCGTTCCCTTGTCCTGCTCTTCTAGCTCGAGATACCTCCTTGGCAGTCCAGCCACATACTTTAGATGGCTGGCTGCGATGTAATTGCCGATACATAGACGCTTCTAATGCAATTCTCAATCCTACGTTCCCTCTTTCCATTCTCTTGATTGAACCATAAATGTGAAGCCTAGAGTTGAGTGGCCGTAAGGGCTGATGTGGTATCCAATATATTTTACATTAAAGCAAAGCTGCATTCAGACACTTCATCCAGGTACCGACCTGATCTGCACCTCTCCCGCAGCCACCAACTGCACGATCCAGCCACGAACCCCCTCGCGCTTGCATCCCTCTTCCGTCCCCAAGCAGCAACCCTAACCCCTAACGAAGTAACGAAGTAAGCCTCAGCTCCCCCGCCTGCAAACCTAAAAGCAAGAACACCAAATACTCAGCAAGGCACCTGAAGCCGATGTATTTGTCTAATTCTTTTATACTGTATATCCTCAATGTAGGGGGCTCCCACCGCCTCCTAAGCCTCCGGGCTCAACCCATCCCTAACAAATAACCCCAAGATTTTTGCGAAAACAGAGCTTTACAACTCGACTTCTTGAGCTGTGGTAAGGAATGCAGCGTAGCGTCTCTTGTCCGGGTTTGAACCGTGGTGATTTACAAGATGCCCGTGTCGGTTTGACTGAAGTCCAAGTTGCCAACACAGCACCCAGCGCGATGCAAGCCACACCCAAGCAAATGATCAGCAAGCAGTTCCTCCTTAAAGGTGCATGCGTAGTAATATTGCTGCCAATGCGAAGCAGCGCAGCAGCCAGGTGTGAGGGAAAGCCGCCGTTACAGCGGTGTTTCGCCCTGTTTCAGAGGGCGGCAGTCAGCGTCGTCCTCGAGTGCTTTTTGACATTGAACGAACGGCTTTGGTTTTTCGATTGATGTTCAATTTGATGGCTCTCTGGGTTTATTGATTGATTGACGGTCATCTCCACATTCTTTAAATATCCTAACGGATATTTTGTTTCCAGAATCCAAGGGCAAGAGTGAAGCTATTCCCATCTTTTCCCCGCTCTCACACCAGAACTTCCTATCTCAGGAAGATAAAGCGTCCCGCTTCAATACCCAGGAATCAGGAGAAATAGCAGAAAGGGGACAGGATGAAATCACAAGTCAACACCGCGATGGCAGTGTTGGGGATGGCGGCATTGGCTCAGGCAGGAAATATGCAGATAGACTTCCCGCTCTTCATGAGGGCTCCAACACCAGCTGCCCCGAGTCCAGCGGGGTTGAACTTGAATGTTCGTATCCCTTCTCTCACTTCTCCCCAAACTCGCCATCTCCCATCTCTCCAGACCTAAACCTTATCTCCCTTCATTACATCCTCCCACCTTACACCCAATCTGCTCCCTACTCGGTCGCTAATGCTTCCCAGACCTTCACGCAAGCCCTCGGCGGCGAAACTGCAGACCCCATTCTGACGACAGGCGATTCCACGCGTCCTTTCTCGGTGGACGGCAGCACGTTTACGGATTTCAAGAGCGCGCAGAATAGGAGCTGTGCGAATCAGCATAATGCGTGTGCGTCAGTTGCGAATGGGGGGAGTGGGAATGGGTTGACGGTTGGGCAGTGTGATACGCAGCAGAGTGAGTTTTTTCTTTCTTTCTCTCTGTCTCTCGATCTTGTGTTTTTAGGGACGGGCTGGGAGAAGAAGGGGAATGGTTGTAAACGGAGTGGTTGTAGGGGAGCGGGGGAGGTGACTGGTTTGGGGAGAGATAAGAGCACGATTGAGAGAAGAGAATGGAGAGCTGACAGAAATAGCTTCATGTCTGGCCGCAAGCCAGGGAACAGGCACCAAAGCCGCTGCTTCCACTTCAGTCACACAACAAAGCATTGCGGCCGTAACGTCGTCATCAACAACTAGCGCCCAAGCGACATTCAAAAGTGCTGATGCCAATTTCTTCTATTTCTGCGATCCATGAATGCCTCTTCGCCTAGGAGATTAGAAAATATGGCACGAGCTGGAACTGTAATGGAAACAGACGGGAGGGGAGCTTGGGAGTGTACCGGAAATTGAAATGGGAGGTTTGGATATGGATATGGATATGGATATGGAAAGGACCAGGGAATACCGCCGCATATCAGGCGTTTTGGACATCATGTTTACCTAGGATGCACTCCCTCCCCAGCAATTAAGTAAGCGAGGAAAGACCACGTTCGCTGAGCGAGCGAGCGAGCGGCGAATATATAATTTTCCCAACCCACTCCTCCCTTTTCCCCAACTTCCTCCCATATCGCTCTACACGATTCAAGAAGAGGGTGTAGGCAATTGCCTCATTCAGCATGCAATAGCTCTCCCCACCATCAGCACCCCATTCGCCTCCACCAGACTCACCCTCCAGGCGAGCTTCCATGATTCCATATCCACATTATGTTCAATAAAAGTATACACATACCTCAACAGCATTCACCTGACCGCAGAACCAATTAGGGAACCCAGAGCAGTGACAGCATAGCGTTAATTACAAATAAACAAAATGTACAAACACGCAGCGCTTTTCGGAAATGCGATAAAGAGGGCCGCGGCTTTTCGGCTTTGAATTCAATTTATTACTTTATAGACAGAGCAGGTGTTTGTAAGATCTTACTTTTTGATTCTGGGTCCCTCTTTAGCGAGCGGGCCAAGCGAGCTCTTCTCCTTACTTATAGTCTTGTTCCAGCCTCCACTCTCTCGGAACATTATCTTATCTCTCGAAATTACAGTGGAGGAAAAGATATCTCTCCATTACCAAGGGACATTCACGCTGCTTATCAACTTCGGGACATCCGGCGTATAGTTTATCATCCAGGACCAAGGTAATCTTACGAATTTGAGGCGGAGAGGGATAATTCTCTGATTAGAACACTCTCAGCATATTTCTTATTTGTGAATTTTCTAAAAAGGTAGGGCTGTTAGTGTGGAGGTTATACAGGAGGATTTTTCGGTGACTGGATGATTTCTTCTGCGCTGCTTCTACAAACGATCTCGATGTGAGTGGTAATCAACCACATACATACATGCAATTACTTCGCTAGGAAAACAATGCCATTAAATCATGAAGTTCATTTTGCTCTGTAATGTTTTTATGGCAGGGATCGGGCTAATACTGCACCAGCACTACCCCCCTCTCTCCCCACCGTGAGCCCCAAGCCACAACCCATCCAAGAACCGCATCAAAAAATCCCCAGAATCGTACTGCAGCTCCACTCCCTGTAGTGCCATGCTAGCAGCAGACCCAGAGAAACATGCACTCGCTTATTCAACCTCCACCTCGCTCTCCCAGAAACGACCGAAGAAGTTCAAGTCGCCGGAGCGAGCAATGACAATCTCGTCCTTGTCGTAGACTAGAGACTGCTCATTACGCGCTGTCTTATCGCAACTTCGGCAGAATTCGTCGCAATGAATGATCCAGTCCTGGTTCCCATCCAGGATCATATTCAATGCGTTGCACTGTCCTTGAAGTTAGCTGGCGAGTGGCAGAACACGGTTGGGATTTTAAAACTTGCGGTCTCGTCGGTGCACTTCCAGAAGTAGGCATCCTCGCTTCGTTCCTTGACCCGGGCTTCTCTAAACAATGTCGATGTTGAGACTGTGGTGGGCGTGGCACGACCGGCTGCGTTGGCGGTGGTGGTAAGGGTCGGCAGTTCTTGAGTTGACATGGCGCGATACTTGCGCTTGGAAAGCTTTTTTGGTTGATGAGTGGATGACATTTGAGAAATAGGGTTGGCTGGAGTGAGTTTAAGTTTTTGAGAGGTTCGATTTAAAAAGAATCTTGGTCCTTTTATGTGTCGACTTGGAAGTGATTCAGAGTGTGTAATAAGCTAGTTAGCTAGTGATCAGTCAGTCCAATACAGACCACCGACTGCCTGATTAACTAGAAGGCAACTGACTCACTAGTGGGCAAAAATTGGGAATAACTAATGTAAAATTAAATCCGTTTAAAAGTTGATAATAATATATTATGATAAAACCTTTTCAAATCCAAAATAAATCCTTATTGTGCCAAAGTTTGAGCAAGAAGTGCTTTAGCGTATAAAATTCTTTTTTTAATATTGTTATTAAAGGATATAGTAGTAAGTAGTTTGGCATAGCGAAGTGGCCACGACCAACCTCAACTACACAGAAAAGACCTCCACACTGCCATAGCAAAGCGACTAGTCGTGAATCCTTTATCCGAGAACACGTTTCCAGATAATCGGGTTGATAAACGCTGCCTAGCAAGTTCCCCTCAAATTAAAGTTCGCTTAAGCACTCAAAAGTTATTCAACTTGTTGACTCGTCGAGTACCTTGCTACAACGATGGCATGTCCGAGACAAAAAGTGGAAGTGGTCAAAAGTTTTCGCGGAGGGAAGAAATATCCTACTACTTCAACCGAGTCAAGAAGGGAGAAAGCTGCAGTAGGTTTATTTAAAGATAGAGAGGAGCTTGTGTTTTCTTTGTTTCCAGATGATCTCTTTGTTTCTAAGTGCATCTAGGTATTTTCAGTGCGTCCTTGGAACAGGTGTTCTCTGGCTAGCTCTATCTCATCTGCGACCACGTTACAGTCTATCGTGACCAAGGTTATTACAACTACAAACGCAGCAAGCTCGACCATAGCATCGTCTTCCACCGCACCTGCCTCCACAACTTCACATACATGATCCGCTTCTTTCATACCCGTGACGGCTGCCGAGGCATTTGCAGGTTTGAATCCGGGATTGAGCTTGGGAAATACACTGGAAGCTATCACAACCGAGGAATCGTGGAAAACCCCCCTTATTCAGCCTATTGCATTTGAAGAGGTGGTGGTAAAAGGCTATAAGAGTGTCCGAATTCCTAGTAAGCTTTGGTGACATTTCTCAAACTTCCATCCAACTTACTCAAATCAATCTCTTGGAACTATCACTTCATCGATGCTTCACCAACATGGGAGGTCAACAGTATATGAATAGATAGTGTCGAGTTATAAACCAATTTATAAAATAGTTTTAGAATATTAAAAATTAGGTTCCTTAAGTAAATTGTTTATTATATATAAGGAATTAATATACTTTATAATATACTAGCTAATTTTTACTCCTGTAAATAATCTTTTAATTTCGAAAATATTAAAAAGTAAAGAAAATGATTTATAAGCTTTTTATTTGTAATTATCTTATAAATAAGAAGTTAGAAATGGAGAAAATCTTCGAGATCATTCTCGGGTGGCGGAGCGGGGCGTAAAAGAGCCTTACCACAATTAATTAGATCCTACTCTGTAATCGCATCTGATACTTAATTGGCCATTGCAACCCACCATGGTGATGAAACCCGGTATGGACCGGACTATTGATTATACCGGCTTGGAAGCCGGAGCTGGCGTCGTCAAAATATATCGCGGATATCGCAGCAGAGTGGTTTTGCGAAGAAGTGTTGACCACGGCCGAGTGTGTCGACGTGGTTCGTCATTCTTTAGCCGCAATGGCTTGAGGTTACCCTCCAATTAGATTGAGCGGCGGCCTTAACTCAAGGTTTAGATCCTCGTTTTACGCCTGGCTGTGTTATTAATAATCGCAAATGGCTCATTCTCTCAGCAGTACCGCTAGTCTTAGAGCTATTATTGTGCTAGCCTTGCACGGCACACGACTACTTCTAGAATATGCACTCTATCGACACGGTACTCAAATCGCTTTAAAGTGTCGAGGAAAGAGAATGGGGCTTACTTGGCGCGGGCATAGCTCAGTAGTTAGAGACGACGATTAGCATCTATATACAAGGATGCGATTGTTTTAGAGTCGACCTCTAGCATTGGGTTAGACGCTTATCAGATGGAAAATTAGTATGGCAGAATCGAGAAAATGTGGAAGGTTTTAAGCGATAGTAAATTAAAGCTATGTTAGAGCAGCTTTTAAACTGCAAGCTTACTATTAATTCCCTCGGTAGTATAGCAAATTTGTGAGTAACTCTAATGTAATCTAATCCTTTCGGTGCCGAAGATGAGCTTACCCTGCCTTGATAGGTATAGCTCCGTCCGCCTTAGCTATACCACGGAAGAGATTAAGAAGACGATATCTACAAAGCAGACCAAGCTTGAAGGTGCCATTACTACAGCAGTTCGACAGTTGGTAGTGTTAGAGAACAAGCTAGAAGAGCTGAGGCATTGCGACAACTTAAAGAAGGATTCAAAGAAGGGAAAGCGTCGGAGAAGTTGCTGAATAAGCTGTATTCTAGGCCGAAGGAAGTAGCTATTGCAAAAGCCGCGGGGAACCAAAGCGGTTCAATCGTTTCTCAGGACTCCGGCTTTCAAGCCGGGAATGTAAATGGCAGAATCAATGGGATTACTTTTGGCGGAAAGTAAACATATCTTATCTGTGCCTTAGCATCCAATTCACAAATTTCCTTGATTAAAACTATAATCTCTACGTATAAACTTCTATGTAAAGCTAAGGGTTTTGGCATATGCCAAGAACTCGCTGAGGCTCTAGCACACAGCTCAACTAAAATACGCTTTAAAATCTAGGAGAAATGCCTCCCTCCTTGTCCCACTGTCCACTCCTTCAATCTTATTAACCAACCGCTAGCGCGACACCACCAGCACCTTTGGTCGAACAGGAATTCCGGCTACGTGCGTTGCGAAATCACAAGTCTGAATACCCTCCATGTGCTTCCGTCCAAATTGAGAATGAATTTCCAAGGCCAAGGAGACATCCCGATCTGATCCCAAGGATACTACAAGTAATCTCGTCTGTAACCTTCAAGAGGCTGCTTCGATCTAGATTATAGCCACGTGTTGTAAACGAGGGAGAATACCCCATGCATTGCTGGACCCCCGAGAGCCATCCAACCTGCCTTGACAAGACTTTGCAGGGTCGTTTGACGGTTTGAATCACGTGATCTCCCTCCTTTTCATAAAAAAAATAACTGTGCTGCTCCGCAACTCACCACTTAAGAGTTTTAGGACTAACGAAAGCAGCCGACTAACCCATCCGCCACCAAATTTCCGAGAATCTTCATTCCACCATCTCTGCCATTTTATACATTCGTTGCCGGCCAAGATGAAGGGTTGCTCGAGGGGAGGAATGGCGTTCTCGCATTTAGCTGGGGCCTCTTGAATATTGTGCCCCGCTAGTGGATCGCTGCACGGTGGGATTCAAGACGCGCAACATCTGGTTCCCGCCCAGAGGACATTCTATGGGGTTATTGAGCTGCAGCCGACCTTAGAGGCTGGTGGTAAAAATATGGCTTCGATATGTTGGTGTTTCTGTTTCAGGAATTCTCGAATCAGAAATCTCCCGGGTTGGTCATCGAGAATAAGATGGTCACGGCGAGACGCATACATTTTCGCGCTTAGCTGACCTCGAGATCTAACAGGGTCTTGTTTCATGTTGTCGGTTTAGCGCCAAGGGTGAGTTAGGCGCCAGATTTCAACAACATTGGATTGAAGGTGCATGGATTGTAGAATATTAGTGGCGCGATCTTTCAGCAAAACCTCAAGGTTCAGGAGAACCCAGACCCGAGCAATGTTGGATGAAAGGTGCAGAGCTGTCAGTCAGTTGGGAACATTTTGTATAAAGTAGAGAGCAGTACCTCCAAGTTTTCCTCTCAATACAGCCTCACTATCATCAACTGTCAGGTTGTCTCCACAAACCAATCTGTCCCATATATACTGCCTCGGTTCCAATCATACCCATTCTACCTATTCAGTTGCATATCCTTTCTGCGCTTCCGTGCCTCAGACTCAAAAAAACCCCATCACCATCAGAATGTCTTCCGCCGCTGCCAAGACATTCCGCTTCTTAACTTCCGCCCAGGTCATCAGACTTCACCAAACTGCTATCGCCAAAGCCCAACCAAGTCAACCTGCCATGCTAGACTCAGCAGTCGCCTCGCCAATGAATATCAAGCACTATGAGAAGGAGGAGAGCGTCTTTCAGCTGGCGGCCAACCTTGCTGAGAAGATCATGAAGAACCACGCGTACCAGGATGGAAACAAGAGGACGGCGCTTCTTGCTGCCGATATGTTCCTGAAGATCAATGGTTATAAACTCTAGAACACGCTCATGGCACATGATGCTATCAATCATGATATCACCAATGCGCATGTTGCGGTGACGACGAGCAAGTGGGATGCGAAACAGCTGGGACAGTACTATGAGTCTATCGCGACTCCCATTGAATCTTGGACTCCGGATATTATGGAATATCGCAATGCAGCAACGGAATATTGAAGATTGCCCTGCCAAATTGGCATTCAGATGTGGCACTGGTCGGTCCGTTATAGCACGTAATCAGCGGATGTTAGCTTGTTTTTTCTATTTTTTCTTTCCTTTTTGCTACTAGATCTGCTCAAATATCCGTCCGTTATGTATGTCTAAGAAATTAGTTATCCACTTGTCAGTTGGGAATCAAACATGATGAATATCTCGAGTGCCTATGGAAACTTTCGTGTAACAGTGGGTGAATTATGTATACGTTGTTGCGATAAAATCCGCCTTAATGAGGCACAAACGCATCACCCGAGAGACAGAAAAGAGGCCGCGCTTGATGCTGCTTCCGACAAACAGGGGCCACATGACACTTCCGAGCCAAGGGCTGTGCGATATGATACAGTTACAGAACCCATCAAAGAGTTGCTAGCTATCTTTGAGGATATTCTATGTATCCTTGAGCTCATCCAAGACCGGCCGCAACCGCTGGATTGACTCTCTGATACTGTTCTGGAATTCCGCTGTCTGTCATTAGCAGAAGATAGATATCACAATGCGCAAGCCTACCATCAGGCGTCCCATCAAGCGTAATCGCATGTGTCACTCCATAGGCGTGGAGGGTTGCTGGGCTGCTGTCGGCATTAGATTGTTGCGGGAGATCTTGGGGTAGCTCGAGTCGAGGATAAGGGGACGATTCTGGATATATGTATTAGCTCCAAAGCAGCCATCATATGTACAAACATACTATGAGAGAAGTGTCTGGTATCGTGGTAGAAATTCAGCGGACACAACTCCTGGTCTTGTGCCAGGGAGCAGCCACTCTGCAGTATAGTCCCTGTTTGGAAAGCACGGCTTATCTCAGGGTCAAACATAACATAGGCACTCCCTGGGTCTCCCAGCCAGATCTCAATCTCACGGGTGACTGGAGTTCCTTGGGGACTGATGGTGATGAATCTCCCTGTTGCGGTGTGATGGGCGCGGTAGAAGTTTAACTTATTGAAAACTCGAGCAGAGATTCGTGCCCGTGGGAGGAGATGAAGCATGATGAGAGCAGGATTGGATTCGACCGAGAACGCGTTGGCATGTTCGTGAGAATTCGAACGCCGTTGGTTCTGTTTGATTTTCCTGCCCTCGGATATACTAAGCCTAAAAGGCACTAGCGCTATTCTACATGATTCCGCTTCCTTTAGCGAGAGAGCGCGGGGTAGTCCTTCGCTTAAAATTGCCTGGTATCTCTTCGGGTGGGGGTATTAACCACCGAGATTACTGATGACAAAAAGGGGAGCAAGCTAAAATCAAAAACCTGAATTTTCGACTTTAACCTTGAACATATATTCTAAAAGTGAATTAGAGTAACGTGAGGTAGTAAAAAACAAAAAACAAACAGCGCCTGTAAGTGGAGGAGCGGAGGGGAAGATTGTAGGATATTTTTCAGTATGAGGGAAAGCACGAGATGGCTATGGATGCTTGGGAGAAGTAGGAGGCCTTTGCCCCTGTATATCTTATCTTTGATATTTCGATGGAGTGAAATTTTAATTCTGTTTGGTTAGCAGAGCTGTAGTTCACTATCACAGCAAATCAAAGACATTTTTCAAATGCTTCTTGGTTGGACTTGGAGACTGGTTTATACCTGGTCTTCCAAAAGCAGGACTCAAAGAAGCATTTTGACCTCTCGCATCCCTTCACAACCCTATCAATCGTTCCGGTTGCAAGAAACTGGATCGACATCTTCGACGTTATTGACTGGACCTGCCTGAACTCGAGATGCTATCATCAGCGACCCAGGTCACTGCCCAATAGCGTATAGGGGCTAGGGCCGAGGTAGATTCGAGTGACGATTGCGGGACGTTCATGGGAGAGGTCGAAGTAGGGACTCGCATGGATCGGGCCAAGAATCACAGAAGATCTTAACAAGAAAGGAATATCCTCACGGAAACTTTAGCGATAGCATAATGGTCTGGCTCTATGGAGAAAAATAGTTTGAAACAGCGGAGGAGACGTAAGTAATATAGAGCTGCTGCAATAGTTTATTTGACCATTCCTCACGGGAAAGAGGAATCTATAGCCACAGAAAGGAATTTCCATATCTGAAACAGAATCACACTCGCTTAGTTCTAGTAAAGGTTACTCTAGGGCTAGGTATAGAACACTCTTTTGGCTATATATATATATATAGAGCTCACAACCCTTACATGTTCAATTAAGTTCTTATATATTATTCCTATATACTTTCTCCACCAATCACTTGACACTCTGCTCAATGCCTTGCTCCATCTACAGCAGTCAAGAATTCATCACTTCCTTCCTACAAACAGTTCCTCGATACTCCCTTGGACCAAGTATGATTTTACGCCTACTCCTACCATTTAAAGGAACCTAAATTATCAAAACTATTGCAAGTTCTAGTTCTAGATCGGGAAGTTCCTCTGTCATTACCTCTTTCTGGCTGGTCTCCTAATAACCTCCTTCGCTGGAAATTTCGCGACAGCAGCACCAACTACGGACCAAATCGAAGCAATAATAGTACTCGATCATGAATCCGCCGCGAAGAGTGTTATACGGGCACTACCTTATTCCTAGTTCTACAACGTGATATCAGGTCCTCCTTTGTCAGACCTCAGGCTCTGAGGTCTAAAAAAACATCACAAACAGCGAGAACGAAATTTTAGGAATTGAGCAACGAAAACTATATCTAGCAGCCCTAATTTTGGCTAGTTGAGAAGCATAAGCTTGTGTGCATTGCCCAGTGTGATATAGGCAGCATGATGAAACCGTGGCCTCAAGTGGCAGCATGGCCTAACGACCCCCTTCAGCATGCTGTATATCTTAATGATTACCTCAGGAAATCACTCGTCTGTATCGACTTCGCTGAAGCCAGTCGGCGCCAAAGCCGCTGGTTAAGACCATGATCGCGGCCATGAGCGTTCTCATTGCTAGTTCTAGAATACTCCGGATATGTGTTAAATTATATAAGCCCTTGGAACTGTCTAAAATAATCTCAAAACGACAGCAGAAGCAGTATAATGCGTGGTGGTGAGAGCCCAGGAGAACAAGATTATATACCAACAGATTGCCACACTTAGCTAGCAGACCAATTAAACCGTGAAAGACGCCGCCGAGGAGAGAACAACAACCGCATTCACACAAGAGACGAACAATATCGCAAAAGCCATTTAATCTACGCCATCCTCTAAAGCCTCATACGCGTCAGTATTGACTAGCAATGCTGCGCCCCTTAGCAAACCTATTCCAATATCTACTAAAACTTTATTACTCATTTAGGCACAACGCGAGATCATTGCGAAGATCACGGACCTATCCACTATTGAAAGCCTCCGTGTAAAGAGCCCCAGAAATCTGCAGAACTATGTTAACCGTGCGATTAAATAAAGCGGAAATAAACATGTTAAACGAATTCGAGTGGCATTAGCTAACTAACTAAAGAGTGGAGACCTTAGTATCAAGACAACGAGAAAAAAACAAGGCGGAAGCGTTAAAACAATCGCAAGCAACTAGATTGGCTGTATCGGAAGAGGCATTTATATCCTGCTCCCAATGTATGGCATTCTCGCGTATGGGTTTAGGGCGATCTCGGTAGATATAGCGAAGGTTAACGAGATCAAGGCTGGAATACTATATAATAGTAGAGCTTTTATACCGAACACAGATATTAAATACATAGGATAGCTTTCAAGGGCTGGATTACAAAATTAGCCTCAACTATTATCGTGGAGTTCACTAACCCAAAAGAAGCAAAACACTATTGACCACTCGATATCGCTAAAAAAAACCTTTGGTTCCCAAGAGCAAGAGCCGGGTAGACCGCCGAACGTAAGGAGACACAACTAAAGGCGCGAAGGCTCAAGCGCTAGAACAGCCGATTATATACTAAAGAGAGCTGGGAGGTCTACCGCACAGCTCGAAATCGAAAGGGAAGGACGATTCGCAGAGCCTTACTCTAAGGTCACCGGGACCAGGTCGAAAGCAAGAAACCGGGAGGGTGTAATAGCAATAACGACCCTAGATGATTTATGGCTGCATGGTCGGTAGCTCAAGAACGCAGAGAATATTATATAAGGCAACCATCGACTTTCGTAAAAGACTTCAAACCAAAGCAGCTAGAATTATAGAAGGCGTATACAATGCAATGTCAGGCCCGGCCCTAGATATGGAGCTCCGCCTCCCAAAACAAATAAATTAATACAAAACATTTTAATATTGAAAGAAGTCTAAATACTTAATTTATTGTTAAGATTATAGGGGATTCAAAAAAGAAAAGGAGATTAAGAAGTATATAACGTTAAATATAGTTTCTCATACTAGAGGTATCTCTTTTCAATATATAGTAAATGTGATTTAAGCAGTAGTGTAGCTCTTTGTAATAAGCAGGCAGACCTAACAAGAAATAATTAGTAAGATAAAACTAAAACCAAAATTAATCCCCTGAGTGACCACCAAAAGCTGAGCTAAGCTCTAGCGGCCTCGTTGCAAAGCTGCTCAAAATTCTTGAGACCGTGCACTGCTGCTCCTGACTTGAGTTCCTTAAATACATGACCAGAACTGTACAGTACATAGATTAGCTCCACTCATTAGCAACGTAATATGATCCAAGAAAATTGACTATAGTCGCTGATCTATATTACAAGATTTATCTGCAGCACCATGCTCTTCAGAAGGGCTTTGAAACTAACGAGAAGAAGGCCTGGAACTATGCTAGTGGCATTAACAATGTTGATTTTGAATAGCGGAGGGTTGGAATTGAGGATTCCTCCAGGATTTCGGTCTCTTATAATTAACCCCTAGCAGGGTCTATCCGACGAGATTGATTTCTATTGATTTCTATTGATTTCTTGCTTCACAATGTTTTCTATTCTGACTAAAACTTTCTATCTTAGATTTCTGTGCTTTCATTTTACTGCTCACATCTTCGCCTGGTTCGGTTTTCTACCTTCATCTCTTCTCGGCTCAGAACTTCAAATTTCTCTTGTCTCAATAAATTTCATTTTTAACCTGTTTTTTCGTCATGCCATATGGGCTATGTAGGGTTAAGTGTTATGAAAGGGGCCGTGGCTCATTCATTTGCACTTTCTAGGCGAATCTAGTGGATTCTAGATTTGTATGTCAATTATTCTATTTCAGGCCATGAGAGTTCCGCTATCTGAATTTATGCAAGGAAACCCAAGGGAAAAGGGAGTCTGAGATCCTAACATGCTATCCAATGGGTGGCTATCCCATCACTCGTCGAGTTGAAGCTCAAACAGAGGAAGCCAAGACAGAAGACAGCAGAAGGTAAAGATCTTCCTCAAGATCTGTACTAAGGCACATACTTGTCGACGATCTTCTTGCCATCCTTCCCTGTGCACTTGTTCTCCTTCAAAACAACTCCGCAAACGTATTCTTCAACCTGCTCAACAAGTAGGGCCTCATGGGGGAGGTACAGCTGCGGGATTTGTGCAGGTCCGAATGCGACGAACTTCAACCCGAATTTTTCGAATTTTTCAGCAAGCGACATCCAGTCAGAGCCCTCCACAATGCGTTTCAAAGCCCAGATTGAGTACCAATCAACCATGATTAACGAAACATTCTGCAAGCCAGACAAAATGCGAAGGAGTTCAATGAGCTTTGGTGGGATCTTGGTTTGGCTTCCACCTGACCTCACAACTCTAACTTCGAGGGACTTGACGCAGTGCTTGTGCATGGGGTTGATCGAGTCGAAGTATTGCCAGGCTTTGACCGTTGATCCAAACCTAAAACCAGCATACTTATAGAGCAAGCCTCCAGCAACGATAACGACCCAAAGGTAGCGGCAGGTGAGAATCATAGCGCTGTAGTCACGAATGACTAGTTTGCCCAATGAATCTGTGTAGCCTCCCTTGAACAATCTTGGTGCCAAGACGATGAACTTTCCGGTATAGGGGGTATTTCCGCCGGGATTATTGGTTCGATAGATGATCTGAGAACGCTTATAGCCACTCATCACACGCTTAGGCTTGTCATCGGTAAAGATATCCTTAAGAATCATCATGAAAATCTCATTCGGGAGTCGGAACAGGGGAGAAACTAGTTCTTGGGTGCCAAATATGGAGGGGTTGTCCTTCAATTTCTTTCAATGGTCAGTTCGGTTCAGTCCAATTCAAGTGCAGGTTACTTACATGAATACCGTGAGTAGGAGTCTCTGCATGACCATGGAAGAAACCTGTACTGTTCTTTTTTGTCTTGTCAAACTCGGAAAAGAATTTTCGGGGGGCAGTAGTGGAGTCATGGTCGGTAATTTCGTCGTTGCGAACGGGAGCTCCTGGGCCGTTGAATCTTGCAACAGGAGGTATAGCTGCGAGGATTTGATCCACAATGGCAGAGACCAAGTAGGGGTCTGCATGATAGGTGTTGACGCTTCCGGCATTGATTCTGCCAGCCAGGGGGTTTTGGTCCTTCAAGGTCATCTTCAATACGATGACCATGACCTTGAGGGAGAATCGGTCGTAGACTTTGGAAGACATCGTGTGTATCAAGTATTGGATTTGTAGGTGCAAATTCTAGGAGCTTCACGTTAAAAGCCCGCCTTTTATGTTGTCGTGGGCGACGCTAAGAACCCCCTCGACGCTAAGTAGATACAAAATACTCTGTGGTGTAGCATCACGTGGGGGAGGTCGAAGTGGATGAAGGCATTCGAAGCGGATATCAGTGTAGGAGGGAAGCCAGGGTATGAACTAAAACCAATCTAAAATATTTGGCTCAAGCTACGAGAACTCAGAGCACTGGAAATCCAGTTTTGGTTGCAGAGGAGGATATTCCTCCCGTCATTTTTAGTATGACCTCGTTTTTATACCTGCAGCGTTCACTTCATTACCGCACAGCGCACTGAATGCGGCGAGTTTCCCAGAAAGAAGCTCTTTACAACATATCCCTGGAATTACGAGGCTTAGCATACTATCATGTCATCTGCCAGCACATTGAACACATCCTTTTGGATCGATACAACGGGTATACCGCTCAGCGCGTATAAAGTTCTACACCGGTCTTATACAATAAAACCTTGCTAGCACATACAAAACGGCATAAGCTTTCCTAAGTTACTTAGATCCACAGGGCAAGGCGATGCTATTCTGCATTCTTTTTGTAAGTCCAAGCCTCAAACACCCCATACAACAGCCATGCAACAGCAATGACAATTTGGGCTACTAATAACTCAACATTAAGTCTGTAGCATTAACTGCTTACTATTTAACATAAATTAACTTAGTGAGTAGGAACCGATATCCGCTGGAAGTTAAACCCATTTTAGTTGACTACATATAACCTTTATCGACACGCGACGAAAGGAAAGTATCACATTGACACAGAGAGTGGGCATATTGGTAAAAGCTGGGTGGTCTTGTCTTATACCTGCAGGTTATATACGACGATAGCTACTGGTAGCATTGGTGCAGAGCACAAGTCTATATCGGTGGATGCCAGAAGCCTAAAAGAATTCTGGTGGGGATATGGCTAACAATCCCAAACAGGAAGCAGAAGTTGATATCGGCGGAAAGCTAAACTAAAATTATTCGATGTAAAAGCTCCTTTTAGTACCTTATTTGGTTAGGCTGAGTATTGGATTGAGCTGCGACGAAAGCTTTGCATTCAGGGGCTTTAGCGAACACAATCACTTGCTAGTTTGAGGGGCAATGGTAAAGGCTAACAAAGAGCCACTCTTTCCGGAACGCATGATAAGAACTAAGCCTGTAGCTTCAAGCTGCGTCTTTATTACTTCGCCTTTTGCAGCCATGTCAGGTATCCGCTTTATTATCAAATGTCTCACGAACCAACGGCTTCTTTGTCACTAAAGCAGACAAAATAGCAACGAATTCCTCTTACCTCCCTAAACCCAACGCAAATACCCATACCAACTCTTCCAAAATGGCTCGAGCCACAAGTAAAAGACCCGTGCTCTCAAAATCCACATCTCTTCCGACTTCCTCCAATGAGGAAACCTACTACGATCTCCCCGAATTCCCTGTCAATAAAACCAGGTCCCATTCTGCTGGTGACAAACGTCGTCGCAGCAATTCACCCCCTGCTTCCGAGCCTGCAAACAAGAAAAGCAAAGGCAACGGCCGTACTGCTGCTAAGAAGGTGAATAAGAAAGGCAAACGCCGGGCCACCACTCTCGATGACAATGGTGGTGAAGGCTCTTCTGGGGTTAATCGTGGAGGAGGAAAGAGGGAAGAACGAGGGGAAGAAGCCCAGGGCGGGGGAGAGGAGGGCGGGGGGGGGAATACGGAGGGACAAAAAGAGGCCGAGGGAGAGGCAGAGAACGAGGGAGAGGCAGAGAGCGAGGGAGAGGCAGAGAACGAGGGAGAGGTAGAGAACAAGGGAGAAAAGAAAAACAAGCAAACGGACATGGAGGGAAGTATTGCATCCTTAGTCGAGGAGGATCCATTAAAGGGAACTTGCGGTGCGAGCGGCGGAAGGAATAAAAACGGTGCACGGTGCAAATCCAGAGCAAGGGGCGGAGTTGGCCGTTGTTGGCGCCATCAAGAAGCCAACGATGACGAAGATAAGACCCAGGCAGTCAGTGAGGCTCCTACAAACATTGAGTTTTTCGGTGAAACGATTTGGAATATGCCAATGAAACGGAAGTGTAACCCGGTGACAGTTCCATATGAGGACACTGAAAGCGAGGGCGAGGACGAGAATATTTTGGCACCAGCTTGAAGGTTATGAGAGGGGAAGGTGCGGGTATTCTGGTGGAACCAACAACTCAGGCAGGCCATGCAAGAATCCAGTGGGTGAAATTGTTCGTCGTTGCAATCTTCATAGACTTGATGGGGATGATCTGATTTAAACTGGTAGCAAAAGACCGTGCTTCGTGCCTTGTATCACAGTTTTACAGTTTTACAGTTTTATATTCTGGTGTATAAGCAAAGGTTCCTTGGGTGTGTAATTCTCTTTGTTTTATATTGAAATTTACTTTGGCGGAGTCTTTCATTATTCAATTTAATTTGGTTTTCCTCTGTCAACTCTCAATTAATACCAGTGTTTTCATATCTTGACTTTAATATTATAACGTAATTTTATATAGCGTCTTTACCGCGCTCTCTCTATATTCTATTATTTAATATACTTAATATAATACCTTAAATAAAGCTGCTTCTAGGTCTTTCAAGTAAACATGCTCTTCCTTTTTTTCTTTCTCCCTCTTTTCTTCCATAGCACCCCACGTCTTTAAAATTGTCCCCGACCTACCTGCAAACTGTAATCTTATTAAGTCCGTGCACCCCCATTCCGATCACCCCCCCATTCCGATCACCCAAAATAAGCGAATTTCTAGACCGCTACTTTAATAAAATAATTAATAATTAAATCAATTCTAATTTAATTCACTTTATACTTGGAATCCTTCATCTTTAAGTAATTATGCATCAATACACTGAACACGATTTGTTTGCGGCTCTTGATAACGTTAAAAATGGAAAGTCTTTAAGACTAGCTAGTAAGGAGTGGGGGGTCCCTTTCAGTATACTATAGAATCGCAACCAAGGGAGTGAGAACTATACTCTCGCGGCCGAAAGTCAACAGAGACTATTAAAGATATAAGAAGAACACTTATCTACTTGGGTTTTAGCCCAAGAAGCACTAGGTGTTCCTCTAACCTATAGCCAAATCCGGCAATTTATAGGCCGAATTCTAGTAATCAAAGAGGACTATAAAGAGCTAGGAAAACGTTGGATAGAAGGCTTCTTACGACGTAATCCTATCCTACGGACAAAAAGGGCTCGGAATATCGATTCTATACGCGTTAATAGTGCTATAACTGCTATAATCAAGTCTTAGTTCCAACGGCTAGCTATCCCTGCTATTGCTATTATTAAGCCCGAAAATCGATATAATATAGACGAATCTGGTATT